>NQII01001791.1:340222-387359 GCA_002778355.1 Clitarchus hookeri
TGTTGATGGCCCTGGTGCTGATGCCAGTTCAGGGGATTTAGGAGTTTGTATCATGCAAGAGAAAGAGGGTAATAGAGAAATTGGGGCTTACATTTCTTGTACACTCTCTGAGACAGAGAAATGGTACTCCCAGACAGAAAAAGAAGCTTTTGCCCTCACCTAGTGTGCAGAGAATTTTAAACAATATATTTTAGGATTACACGTTATTCTTGAAACGGACCATAAACCTCTGCTTCAAATTCTCCAAACAATTAGATGAACTGACACCTCGCTTACAAAAGTTTCGTATAAGGTTGATGAGGTACTCTTTCACAGTGCAGTATGCTCCAGGTGAACAGTTGGATGTAGCTGATTGTTTATCGTGTAGTTCATTTCAGACAAGGGGAGAAAACAAGAGTCAGAACAAGGAGTGGAAGCTTTTGTGAATTTAGGTTTTTCTCACTTTCCTGTCATGGATCAGTTCAAGTTGGATATCAGGAAAGAGCAGGCAGGAGACTTAGTTTGCCAAAAGTTTTAAGAATTTAGCTTGTTATGTTGGCTATCTATGAGGGAGGTCCCAGAATGCGTCTTGCCCTATTTTCTGTGTAGGCATGAAATAACATATGACCACGACCACACATTCCTTTTGAAAGAGACAAGATTAACTATTCCTGTCCCCTTTGAGTTAAAATGTTTGCAGTGTATTCACACAGGTTATCTGGGTATAGCAAAATGCTGTGAATGGGCAAAAATGTCAGCTTTGTGGCTTGGTTTATCCTCACAGCTAGAAAATTTAATTTTTAACTGTCAAGAGTGCATCCAGGAAAGGCAGTTTCTAGGCAGCCATATTTGCAGACAGACAGACAGTCCTTCCCATTCCTGGCAGGTCATAGCTTTAGACTTTTTCAAGTGCAAGGATTGGTACCTCATAGTCACAGACTACTATTCCAGATTTTTTTAAAATCATACCTGCAACTTGCATGACAGACACAGTAATAATGGCCAAGCTAAAGGAACTTTTTGTTAATTTTGGCATTCCTGAAGTTCTGTGAGCTGGTAGTTTCTCTCAGGTTTTGTCACAAAACTTCAGAATCTTTGCAATACCTTTCAGGTTATTATGTTGTCCCCTAGGAGGGGACAACACAGTCAAATGGATGTTTAGAGGCTACTGTTAAGATAGCCAAAAATATTCTTACAAAGAATCAGAACATTTGTGGAGCTCTTCTATCTTATAGTACACCATTGGAAAATGAATTTATTCCATTTTAGTTTCTTATGAATTATTTGTTGTGATCTATGCTTCCTCTCATACCATCTAAATTGGAACACACCATACAGCCAGCAATAGTACAGAACCAGGAATACCTGCAAGGTGTCAAACAGGCAGCTCAGTGTACATAATAAGAGGTAAAGAGTTTGAAAATTGAGGATTTAAATAAGGATGACACAGTTTGGATTATCAACTTGATCTAGGAGCTGGTAGTGAAAGTTGGACCATAGCCACTCTTTTATATTGTGAACACTTAGAAAGGCAGCTAAAGAAGAAACAGGTGGTTTCTCACACCAGCACCCTTTGCACCAGAGGGGATCCCAGATTTGTGAGGAGGTTATATCAGGGCAGAGAATGGAGGGAATAAAGTTGAGATGGGCATGAGGGCAGAACACAATGAGGTGGGAAAAAAAAAAATTTCATCTGACTGTGCAGAGTTGCCACAAATGAAGGGAACAGATCAGCTAGAATGGCAGAGAGATAAGGCTGCTTGGCAGGGTAAGGAGGATATATCAGAAAGGGGAAATATCTAGTCCTGATAAAGGATTCAAAGGCATTCCAGAAGCTGGCATGTAATAAAGGAGTCAAAAGTGAAATATATAGTTGTAGCCAAGAATTTAAAGGCTTTTCAGAGGCAGAAAGGTGCTTCAGCAGGTAGGTAAGTATGAATAGACAAAAAAAGAGGCACTCAGAAGCTTGCATGGTTGAAAGACTATGTAAGATACATTGTTTGTGATTTTGTGTATTGTCAACCTTTTGTTTGGTGCTTGTTAATTTTGTCACAGGCAAGAGTCACTCAGAAGCCTGCATTGCTGAGATATTAAGATTGTTTGTAAATGAGTTGTGCATTGTAAACTTTTTGTTTGGTGCTTGGTAATTTTGTTAAAGATGGAGTATTATGTGATCTTATTATTTGTTACAATGCCTATAAGCCAAATTGTTGGCAAAGGCAACTCACAAATATGAAAGTAAAGATGTGTTATAAGTAAGGTTGGCAATGGTGACTGGATGTGTTGGTATCTATGGTAGGAGCCAGCATGACAAGGAAGTGTGTTGTACCTTTGTGGTGATCTGATTAAATCATCTATAACGGAACAAAATCTGACTCAATGTGATAGTGCAATTGAGTTACATTACCCTCACGATATTTATAGCAAACAATGCATGTAAATAATGAAACACTTGGAAAGTTGCAGTAGGCTTGCGTAATTTGTGATTGATGCTGGATGGTATAGTTTTCTGCAAAGTTTTGTAGTGTGTATATTTTGTTGCCTGAAAAATGTTTTTTTTTATATTTTTTATTTATAATGCTGACACTTAGCATTATATATATATATATATGCCTGGAAACACCATGCAGTTGCTCATAAAAATCTTATTTAGCCTCAAAAAGTGTTCCAGTAACTTTACCTTTTATGATGCTTCCATTCTGAGTACCTCATTTATAATAAACCACAACCAGAGCTGGGCATAATTCTTCAATGTTATTTAATTGACTAGCTTCACACTTTAAGCAAAGTCTGTCAGTACAAGTCTGGTTTTCTAGAGAGCAAAGTGTGTTTTATTACTTCAGTTAAGAATTAAATACATGAGGGACAACTTTATTTAGTGAACGTAACAAGAGCACAACACTGGCATGATATATGCACACACATGTTTGTTAATCCTTTAGAGGTATGGGAACTCCTTCTTGAGACCTCAGTTCTTTAAATTTCAATCATTTCTGAGGAGGGATTTCATA
The DNA here is from genome assembly GCA_002778355.1 of Clitarchus hookeri. Taxonomy (NCBI): domain Eukaryota; kingdom Metazoa; phylum Arthropoda; class Insecta; order Phasmatodea; family Phasmatidae; genus Clitarchus; species Clitarchus hookeri. Next base: position 343,213 of record NQII01001791.1, read on the forward strand.
ATCCTTACCTAATATACTATATGCTTCCTCTATATTAACAACAACCTCTTTTGTCTTGGTTCACGTCCTTTTTTTGTTTTGATGGATTTGACATCCTTTATTCTGGTTTTCTGTGAGCTGACAAATCCATCATTAATAAAGCCTTGACAGATACAGTATTTTCATCGCAAACAGCATCATATCTCATTTTTCTTGCTGGTGTGTGATGATTCAAATTTCTTCCCTCATTGGCTATGTTAAACATTATACTTTTTTCTTTGGTGATATATACTTACATAGTTTTTCAATCACTACTTACATGTGAAGCCACGGTGGCTGAGTGGTTAGACTGTTTGCCTCTCATCTAGGCGAACCGGGTTCATTCCCCAGCCGGTTCACTCTGGATTTTCGCATGTGAGAATCGTGCTGGACAATGCCACTGATCGGTGGGTTTTCTCGGGGATCTTCCATTTCCTCTGCCCTTTTATTCCGGCACTGCTCCATACTCACCTCACTTCACCCTCATTGGCTCTCAAGACTACGCTGTTAAGAGCCACCCAAATCTCTTCACTCATTCACTACCTACGTATGTCTATGGCATGATGTGTACTTACTGTAAACAGCATATACCATTCATTAATAAGTTACAATAATGAAGCTGACTATTTGTTTCTGGCAACAGTTGGTATATGATTCCTTGCAGGAAGTTTTGAAATTATCCACATACCTGAGCCTGTGTTGCTGCCGCCAAAAGTTTTGCGTATGCTTTAAACAAAAACAGTTAGTTCTGGGTAGTTGCAACAAGAGAAACATTTTCTGTTAATTAGGTCATACTGCTCAACAAACCAGCATTAGATGTTCATAATTCTTGATGTAAAAAAGTTGCCTCCGAAAAGAATGTGGCAACCCGTCTCATTTTATTTTCAAAAGGAGGTTTCAATGAGAGTTTTCTCTTAGGTTAAAGATCATGATCACATTAAACAATGTTCAGAGAATTGTAGTTTAATGTTACTTTGTTTCTGATATTTTACAAAAGTACAGTTTAACATTTTGATTTTTGAGGTGCTTATATCTCCGTTAGTATTCAATTTATGTTTTGATTTTGCATAAGAAATCACCTCGCAAAGTTTGTCGGTTGAGTTCCTGTGTATATATTTATGGCTGTGGACTTGGTATGGCGCTCCTTGTGAGCAAATAAACCAATCAAAACTATGTATGGAACACACCTTTATTATTGTTACAATTTAACAAACCTATAACTAAGTGAGGGGGCGCAGTGGTTAAGTTAATTTTCAGACAAGCAGTTGGAAGGACCTGAGTTCGAATGCCGGTCTGGCCATCCTGATTTCGGTTTTCCATGGTTTCCCAAAATCACTCAAGGTGAATGCTGGGATGGTTCCTTACTTCAGACCATGGCTGATTCCTGCCCTGTTCCTGCTTTTCTGAGCAACTTGCTCCGTCTCTATGACCTCGCTGTCGACAAGACATTAAGACCTACATAACAAACCTATAATATTGAGAATTTAATTAATTGTTATTTTATTTGAGTCAATATGTTTAATACTACATGTATAACAAGCATGCGTCAGTGTGAAAAATTTCAGGTGATATGGAATAAATTGGTCTTTATGTATTGAGCTAAATAATACAATGCTGCTTGGTAAAAAAATTCTTCACCGGCTAGGTATTGAATTGTCAATTTTGTGGTTTTATTTCCAGCTGTTAAAAGTGAGTATTGGTTTTCACATGATAAAACATGACTAAAAATTTCTGTCCTGGTAGAAGCTGTTGAAACTGTATGCCTGAATGGAGATTAATGTGAAACTTGTTACATAAAAGATTTGGGGTTTGCATTACAGGGTCATACACAGGAAGGCTAAAGACAAGACTTCTAAGATTATAGTAGCCTCTGAACCACCAGAATACTGACTCGGTTCTCACAAATTCATATGAGTGATGGTGGGTTTTGCTAGAATCATCATGGGTGCACCCTCCTTGCCACATGAGGCTGAGGTGTTACACATTAACCAGCACATTTCTACTGACAACCCTAGCGAAAATTCTGAGGCACCTGATGCTAACTAGAGTTGGTTGCCCTACCTGAAGGATAGACCTGTAATTGTGAGATAAGATAGGGGTGGAAAAGCAGCATAGTAAATACGGGATAGAAAATAGAAGCACCCAAAGAAACATCCACACCACAGCATTGTCTGTCACATTCCTCTTTTAAGTAATCCATCTCAAACATGCTCGCGAATCAAACCAGGGACTCCAGCAATGGGAAGCCAGTCACCAAACAACTGAACCAACCTTACTCTTAGTACTGATGATAGTAAATGTTACAGAAATTGTTTTACACTTTAAATACATAGACAAAAGACCTTTATAAACACAACCGTGTTAAACAAGTTCTGCTAAGATTATATTAAGAAAATAATGCAACTTAGCTAGTCAGAAATATAATTTTATTTTGTAGCATATGTCTAAAATAATGTCTGCTGAGACAATGAAGGAGGGTAATATAGATGCAGCTTATATCCATAGGTTGCCTTTTTATGTTTGACGGGAGTAGTGTTCTAGTATACAGACAAGGTGATTTTGCAGAGGTGGGATATTGTTGCTAAGAGGGTAGTTAAGGGAAGGAATGGAGAAGTTTGTGAGATGTTCGGGTGCAGAATAGCTCTGAAACATGAATCATAGTGTTGGGTCCTAGGCCATTCACCCATGTGACTCATCCTAGAGACTCCTGTAGTGTTCAAAGGTGAAACATCTAAAAGTTTATAGGATATTACATTTCCATGTCTACCTAATGCGGGTGTAATTTTTGAAGATACATGCCAGTAAGTTACATTGCAATACTAAGCTGTAAAAAAAAAGGCAGGAAACATTGCAAAGTGGGTGCAGCACCCTATTAGGGCGTGACGCAGTCTGATGCATGACGAAAACACAACATGGAGTTGATGCACAGTTTCTTCACATGATAAACACTTTTACAAGGCACTAAGTCATCACAGCCTTTCGGACATGCTGCTAGTCAACACAGAAGTAAAATCAGCATGGAGCTCAAGCAAAAGATTATGTAAAAAAAGATTCCCCTGGGTGCATGCAAGCTGGCAAAGGTGAGGGGGAACTACTCCTGTGTGAAAAACAAAATAAATTAATTCCAAGAAACTGTTAACTGTTACAAACTAAGAGGTTAAGATAAAAAGCATGAAGTGCACAGGAGGCAGGATGCACTGCCTCCCTCTCTGCTCCTGTACCCGACTGCCGGTCATGGTGGCAGCCCACTCGATGCCATGTGCATACTGGTGCCAATTTCTCAAAACACGAAAATAAAACATTAACAAATTTAATGAGACATACGAAAAACACAATGAACACATAAAGAGAATAAAGAATATTTTCAAATAATTTAACATTATAAAATTAACATAAAAAAATGCAGGTTGGTAGTGAACAATTAAAAAGATGTCACGTAATTGAATTAAAAAACTGTCTTTCTGAGTCTCTTGTGACGTAAAGGTAAAAGTACATTTATTACTTTCAAACAGAAATAAAACAATATATTAGGCAAAATATAATAATAAATTTGGTATTAGAAGGTCAATGGACGAGTTCATTGGTGCAAAAGGAGTGAAGGTAGTTTAATTCAAAGGATGCCAAACACATGTTTAATATTACCACCCCCTTTTTTAAGTATCGATTTTGATGGCACAAGTAAGGAAAAATTATAGAATACAGATGACACACTTGCATTTCACACACAAGATACATACACTTGTTACAGATGTGGCATAAAGGCAGCACACAAGTGGTCCCTAGTCTGCAGGAACTGATGAATCCCTGTTGTGGCATTCATTTATCCAGTGGTCTTGCGGCTAGGGATGAGTTATGGTGTATAGGGCCGGCCTTAACTGTCACACTCCTAAGAGTTACCTCTTGGGGACATGAAGGCAGGACGGCTGCTTGACTCTGGTGGTGGCATGGCTGGCCAGTATGGTGTGTTTCACATGCCTTGCTGGCTACAGCATTTACGACAGCTGTCCATGAGTTCAGGCGTGGCAATCTCCAGTGGAAGGTTCATCATGGCTGTGCAGTGGTGATGGGAAGAATGGATGCTAAGGTAGGGGGATGCAGCATGAATCTTACTTAGGTTTCACCCCCTTCTGGAAGCTGTTTGTTCACCGCAGACCAAAACTCCTCTCTTGCACAGCTAATAGCAGCACAATGGTGGGGCTCGCAGCCCTCGGTTTGGCCTTAGGTGGTAGGGGCCCTGGGTGTGAAGTGGAGACTGTGAGGTGGGGCAGGTGACCGGTGGCATGGCATTGATTCAGCTGCTGTGGGAAGTGGGGTGCCTCCATAGGCCATGCTGGGCGCATATAGTGGATAATGGAACTGCTTGGAGCGGCGAGGAGGGAGCCCCAGAGCTAGCCTCATAGTCACTGCTGTAGTGGAGTGAGGCTACAGCAGGGTTGCAGCCCTCTGATGATGGTGGTGCAGCTCCACAATGACGCCCCGAGAGTGTGGTGTTGTTGCTATGTAGGGCTGCACCCAGGATTTTGGGATGCCGGTGGGTGTCCTTGTAGGTATGCCGTGGGTGATCTTGTCATGGTGGTGCTGTGCATACTGGTAGTAGGCAGTACTTGTCATTAGGACAGCAGGTTGGTAAACAGGTGTCACATTGTTGACAATTTACATCACAAGTGTAAACACACATGCAAGCACTCCTCACACATTTATGATGCGTGGAAATGTACATCAATAACAAGGGACTTAAATGTAAATAATCAGTGTTATACACGAGAGGTTGCAATAGTTGTTAAAGCGTCAATGCCACTTAAGACGAGAATGTAATCAAATAGACTAGACACAAAATTCTGCCATAAAATGTGCCTAAATAATGTTGAAGGTGAAGTCAAACACTATTACACTATACTGATACAGGATAAATGAACAGGTATGTCACAAAATGGCAACTGAACACACAAAAGAAATACTAAATACAAGTGCAAGACATGAGAAATAAACACTAAAACACTAGCTAAGTAACAAGAAGACAATCAGAAATATCAACAAATGGCAGAATTAATACATAAGAATATTATTGGGAGTGCTCAATAGGCCAACCGGATGCAGGGCATCTGTAAGAAGGAGAGATCACTACTATACTGGGTTGTACGAAATGTAGGAGAGAAGAGAGAAAGAGGTGAAAACTGTGATTTGAGATATATCTGGTGTGACAGCTGAGTGATGTAACTGTAGACACAGCACTGGGTCACTAATGAAGGGCATGAAGAGTACCTGCCAAATCGAGTAATGAATATTGTGACATGTCTGCAGGGGAGGAGTGCACAGACCGTTTCCTTGGGCAGAGTGAATGAAGCCAGTGGGGTGGAGAGGGTTGTGGTTAACTGCTGGTCCCCTCTCACACATCAGAAGGTAGGAGTGAGACCCAACTGCCTGCTCATGTCACGTGGAGGCTGTGGTGATGATGCAAGCTCATGCTGGAGAGGGGGAGAGTCTGGTGCGAGTTACAGTGATAACGCATAAAGGCCACCCGGGCTAGAGCTGGGCTGTGGAGGTCTTGGGTTACACCTTAGGTGACTGGAATCGCCATGGCTTCCTGCCACCAACTCTCTGGCCTGGATGAGGTGATAAGCTGAAAATGGCAGGTGAAAATGATGTGACAACCAGGTGCTATGTTTACAGCCTGAGACAAGTTGTGGGTGGCATTGTTTATAACTGATAGCAGCGATGCACTTTACAGGTTACTGAAACACTGGCCCGAATGTGAAATGTTCATGTATGTGTGATTAAAGAGATGTCTGTACAAGTGTTTGTCCCAAACGCGGCACAGGTTTTTACCAACATAGTCATGCGTGAGGGCACTAAGTTTCATGCACGGTCAAGACAGATGCTAAAAATACATCATGGTTGCACTGTCACCGCACAGCTTACCTGTTGCAAGTGGTGTTTTTCAATTGATTCGTGATATGAAGCAACAGCAGCATGCATGTAAGGCGCACCTTGACGTTTGCATTTTGGTAGCGGTCTGGTTATGTCCCATGTGACTTGCTTGCTAGGTGGCAGATACGAGCCATGCACATGCCGTGTTGTTGCGTGCCTGTCACACTGAGGTGGGCGGCAGACACATCTCTGAGCAGAGGCGGCATCAGATTGAGGAAGGATGCAGGGTGACAAGACACGTGTGGAAACGGCATTCTGGTTATAACTGCTTCCACCCTGGCAACCAACTCCTCAGCCAGGATACCAAAGACTGTGAAAGTTGAGGTTTCACATGCTTCGATATAGTGCATCGAGGGTGGTGTCTCAATGTTGAACACCGGAGGCAGTGTCTTGACGTAAGATGTTGTGGCGTCTGGTGAGATTACAGATAATACAGCAGTGACATCACTAGTGACGACTTCTGTATGTGCAGTTGGTACATTGACACACACAGGAGGTGGAAAAGCATCATGTTACAGAGGCAGCGCAGCGATGGTGGGCATTATGGCATGCTTATGCTGTTGTTCAATTGCATTGACACTTGTGCCTGTTATTGCACTGTCCCTTGCAAGGTAACATTCTCATATCTGTTATTGTTCATGGCCAATTTGTAGGTCGTGCGCTTCTTTGTTAACAGTTTCTCTCATGACAAGGTCAGCAGTCAACTTATATAGTGTGCATGTGCTGTGGCTACTTCAGCTATCGTTTTTGCATACATCACACCGGCTTGGCGGTGTGGAGATGTGAGACGGAAGAAAATGGATGGTGGAATATTGCCAGATCGCTGGACAAACACAGACGATGTGGAAACACAAGGTGGTATGAAAATATATAATGTTGCACTTGTAGAAGTTTGTGAGAAAATAGAAGGTGATGGTCACTGGTGGGCAACTTTAATAGTTGACATATTGAAGCAGGTGTTGTTGCTTGTGTAGTTTCCTGTACTTCAGGCTGTAAGTTCACCAGCAGACATATACTTGATGTGGTAGTGGCGAGAGCAGTTCCGGCAAGAGATGGCTGTATTTCTGACTTTAGCACAAATATCTTTTGGGCACCGGTTGTGTACAGCTAACTGTATGCAAGCAGTTGATAAGGTCAGTGGCAGGCAGTAACTCTGTGGGTGTCTTGTGCACTTTAACATACCACACTGGTTGCATTGCAGAGTCTGATAATTAAAGTGATATAGCCCAAGTTGCCTGGTATTCACGTGTTTGCAGTTAAAAACCCGGTGTGGTCGCATGCACATCACAGATAGATTGTTCTTCGCCAGGTTTGAATGATCACTCTGGCATGCGGTGGACTCCCCTGCATTGCACAGGAGTGGTGAACCGCCCAGCAGGTGGAGGGGGACGATGCCCATCATGCACGCATACATGCATGCCAGCGCTGGCTCCTGTCCTGAAAGGGCTGGTGAAAGGTGATGTGCTGGCATGCGCTCAATGCATTCCCACAGTCCTCGTTGCAGAGAGGTAGTGGAGAAATGGTGACATGATACGCAACATACAAAAAATGGAGGTGCTGCTCTGTAATCTGCCAAGCAAAGACATCACAATGCTGGCACTATGAAGTCTGGCAAATTGGTTGGAAATGTGGAGGTTTTTGAGTAAGTTGGCCAAAAGGAATGTGATTTTTATGGAATAAAATTTGGAGTGTAAGATATATGAAAAATACAAATGTTGTATCTGTTACAATAGGAGAAGATTTGAACCCATGTTTTCATGCTTAAAACTAGAAGTTTGGTCACACTGAAGGTCGACGCATGACTGGTTTTAGTGTTGCAGAAATTTAGCATAGGAAAATGGCTCTAAAAATTTGCCACACCAGTTTGGTGCAACATAATGGGAGTGAGGCTCCATAGATACCGACAAGGTGGTTGTACAGAGGTGGGGTATTGTTGCCAAGAGGGTAGTTAAGGGAAGGAACTGAGAATTTTGTGAGATGTTTGGGTGTCTAATAGCTCTAGAGTATCAATCACAGTTTTGGTTCATAGGCCATTTACCATTTTGGCTTGTCTTGGAGACTATCGCTGTGTTTCAACGTGAAACACGTAGTAGTTAATAAGATGTTATGTTTTTATGCCTACCAAACAAGGGTGTTGGCCCCTTCGTGATGCTAGTAATGTGAGGCTGTTCAGAACCACCTTACACACCACAGAATATGGTAATTTTCATAGGTACATGCTGGTAAGTTACATCAAAATACATAGGTAAAAAGGCGGGAAACACTGCAAAGTGAGTGTAGCAACCTGTAAGGCAGTCAAGCAGCCTGATGCATGATGAAAACACAGTGTGAAGTCTGTTCACATTTACTTCAAGTGATAAACACTTTAAAAGGCACTTAAGTCATTACAGCAGTTTGGGCATGCTGCCAGCTGACACAGTAGAAAAATCAGCATGGAGCTGAAGCAAAAACTTATGTAAAAAAATTATGCTCCTAGGCATGCGTGAGCTAGCAGGGTTAAGGGGAGCACTACTTCTGGTTGGCAAACAAAATAATTTAAATTCCAAGAAAGTGTTTAACTATTGCAAACTATGGAACAATATGGAAGACATTAAGACATGCTCAAAGACTTGATGTACTGTTCTAAACCCTTCACATCTATAACTGTCTCAGCTGTCAGATTAAGATACTTCTCTTCCTCTATAACTTTCTTCATGCTGTGAAGATGAGCAGCAAACAGTTTAATACATTTTCTAGCAGACCATTAAGTGTAAGACAGCTTATGAATAGAGCAACCTATGACATTTTCAAGAATTTCCCAGCATTGTGGATTTGAGCTGAAAGTGTAATTGCATTTCTCAAGAACACCAAAATAACGTAATAGCTTCTGGGCAAGATTCAACTTCTGTCACTGCAAAACTAAGGCTATGACAGGCACATGGACAAAATAAAGTCAAAGAAGCTGGCTCTGAACCCCAACATGTTAGCACCATTATCATATCCTTGTTAATGACAGTCACTCATATGTATGTAATATTTTGTTAAGGTAGATAGGATGAATTCAGTAATTGCTTCCGTCATCTTGGTGCTGCAGTCTCCAAAACTCAGAATGCACTGTTATGTCCTATAACAATGCAGATCATTTTCAGTGCAGAGTTTAATGTACTTAAGAATAATAACTGTTTGTTATTTGTGAGCTGAATCAGGAGTTTCATCCACATTAATTGCAAAATACTTTGCTCCTCCTCTTTCTTTCCTTCCTTCCTTCAAAATGGCTTGTATAACACTCTCAGTACAGTACTGTATGAATTCATTTTGGGTTTCTGGTGACAAGTAATGTACTTGCAATTTTTTGTGCACATCTTGTGACAGTTTTACCTTGGTCAGATCTTCTTATACATAATATTACACTGAAGAGCCAAAAAAACATGTACACCTGCCTAATATCGTGTAGGGCCCCCACGAGCACGCAGAAGTGCCGCAGGCGACGTGGCATAGACTCGACTAATGCCTGAAGGTATGCAGGAGGCAATTCACACCATGAATCCTGCAGGGCAGTCCACAAATACATAGGAGTGTGAGGCGGTGGAGATCTCTTCTGAACAGCATGTTGCAAGGCATACCAGATATGCTCAATAATGTTCATGTCTGGTGATTTAGGTGGCCAATAAAAGTGTCTAAAGTCAGAAGAGTGTTCCTGGAGCCACTCGGTAGCAACTTTCGACGTGTGGGGTGTCGCATTGTCCTGCTGGAATCGTCCACGTCCATCGGAATGCACAATGGACATTAATGGGTGCACGTGATCGGACAGGATGCTTGCGTATCTGTCACCTATCAGAGTGGCATCTAGACGTATCAGGAGTCCCATTTCACGCCAATTGCACACGCCCCATACCATGGCAGAGTCTCCACCAGCTTGAACAGTCCCCTGTTGACATGTAGGGTCCATGGATTCAAGAGGATGTCTCCATACCTGTACACGTCCATCCGCCCAATACAATTGGAAACAAGACTCATCAAACCAGGCAACGTGTTTCCNGTCAGAGTGGCATCTAGACGTATCAGGAGTCCCATTTCACGCCAATTGCACACGCCCCATACCATGACAGAGAGTCCACCAGCTTGAACAGTCCCCTGTTGACATGTAGGGTCCATGGATTCAAGAGCATGTCTCCATACCTGTACACGTCCATCCGCCCAATACAATTGGAAACAAGACTCATCAAACCAGGCAACATGTTTCCAGTCATCAACAGTCCAATGACCCGGGCAATGCGTAAAGCTTTGTGTCGTACAATCAACAACGGTACACGAGTGGACCTTCAGCTCCAAAAGCCCATATCAATGATGGTCCGTTGAATAGTTCGCACACTGGCACTTGTTGATGCCCCAGCATTGAAATCTGCGCCAATTTGAGAAAGGGTTGCACGTCTGTCACGTTTAATGATTCTCGTCAGTCGTCATTTGTCCCGTTCGTTCACGATGTTTTTCCGGCCACAGCGATGTCAAAGATTTCATGTTTTACCGGATTCCCGATATTCACGGTACACTCGTGAAATGGTCGTACACGAAAATCCAAATTTTATCGNCTTTTCCGGCCACAGCGATGTCAAAGATTTCATGTTTTACCGGATTCCCGATATTCACGGTACACTCAAGAAATGGTCGTACACGAAAATCCAAATTTTATTGCTACCTCGGAGATGCTATGTCCCATCTCTCGTGCGTCGACTATAACACCACGTTCAAACTCACTTAAATCTTGATAACCTGGAATTGTAGCAGCAGTAACCGATCTAGCAACTTTGCCAGATACTTGCTGTCTTATATAGGCGCTGCCAACTGCGTCGCGTTATTCTGATTGGTTCCATACCTCTGTTATTTGCATACGCATGCCTATACCAGTTTTTTGGCTCTCCAGTGTATATAATAAGAGAGTTGGTGCACAGACCTCCAAATATTCAAACTTCACTTTAGATGAAAGTTTTAGAAGATTTAAACTCAGTTTTTAGACAAAAATATCAGAAATAAGAAAACCTCAAAAACCAAAAACTATATTTTTATCATTAGTGCAATGAAAAAATTAAATATGAACATTGAATTTCACTAAAATTTTACCTTATAGTTAACTATTTAAATAATTGAAAAACATAAAATCACAATGAGGAAGATAAAAGGTAAAGTCAATAAAAATCCCATAAAAACTTTGTGTGTGTATGTGTGTGCATGCGTGCATGTGTATAGCAATATTAATTGGATAACAAAACAACAACAAAATTAAAAAAAAAAAGATGAATTTTACGTAAATAAATTAAAAAGACAATAATGATTGACAGAGTAAAATATGTTAAAACAAGCACTATGAAGAATATGTTGAAAAGTAAAGCTCATATTATAGAACACCAAAGCAATTATCATAGAACATATAATAAAATTTATAATAATAAATAAGGGTACTCAAACATGTATTATGAAAATAATATAATGCTTGAGATAGTACTTTATGAGTGTGGAAAATATTACTTTAACATACATAAAGAAACAAAATTATGTAGTGATATTCTAAATATTAACTTAAGTAATATTATAAATTGTGTAAAGTAACTTAAGATATTAATTTATTTCCACCTTAAATTCACAATAGATAAACATTTGAAAGTATGTAGAAAATGTTATAATAAATGTATAGAAAACAATCAAAATAATAAGTATAAATAGAGTAATTAATATAACTAGTATATTCAAAAGTATTTTTGATATATAAAAATTTTTATAGGCTGTTCATGGTAAACTGAGCACTTTTGAAAGGCCTGCTTAAGATCTACTTGTAGGTAGGGCGTAACGTCTTATCAAAAGCGAGATCATTAGAGACAGAGCAAGCTTCTCAGACATGTAGGAATGGGTAGGAATCAACCATGGCCTGTAATAGGGAACCATCCCAGTATTTGTCTGGAGTCATTTTGGGAAACCATAAGATCTACTTGTGTTCACACTTTTTATTCCCCCACCATATGTAAAATTAACATTGCAGTGGCCTGAGCACTTTGTTTATATGTCGGTCACTGGAAACCGTGAAATTAATAGAAAAGTAATTATTTTATTTTAAGATTTGCTAGTTATTACACTTTATGTAATTAAAAAAAACTGAATGTAAAAGTTATTATTTCAGTATTCGTAAATGTTTACCTAACTCATTAAATGAAATGTTAAGACATGGAATTACTTTCCCTCCATCAATGCCAACTTTACTGGGTGCATGAGTAGGATGTATATGAGAGAGCTGGACCAGTTTAAAAAAATTAAAAATAAGCCAATTTTTTAAATTAAAATTACAATTTTTTTTAAATTTTAGTGTCAAAATCTTATTTTTATCCAAATCACCCATTTTTTTTAAAAAAATTCAAGAAAATTAACAAAAATTCATGTCTATCTTCATCCCACCTTATAAAAAAACTTCTTTGCGAAAAGAAAAGTCGCACAAAGTGAAATTCGTTTTGACCCAAAATTATTGAAATTCTTGTCAAAGAAGTGGTCCAGAAATCTAGTCAAAACTAATTTTTAGCTTAACTCACATCTATAAAAATATATTTCTTTAAAAAATTATGTATAATAAATCAAGATCACAATGGATAAAAATACAGAAAAGAATTATACTAAATATAAAGAAAAAAAGATAGACGAGTTGAGAAAATGAGCTGATAAATGTAGATTGAGTTGTAAAAAAATGTTTTAATGAACAAAGGTGTGGATATCATCAAAATAAGAAAAAAAAAAATGTAGACAATAATGAATTAGATTCTATCAAATAATCTAGTGGGAAAAAATGTACAAAATATAAAGAAATAAAAGATTAAAAATTATATTGTAAATATGAAAGAGCAAAGGATAATCTCTTTTATCACTGTAGAGTTTGTGAAAAATGAATAGAAAAGAAAATAGAGAAAGGAAAAATATATTACTAAGTAAAAAGCACATTCAATATCTAATTATATAACCAAATCAATTTAAGGTAATTAAGTGGGACAAATTTGGCATAAAAGTGGCACAATAATAACTCAATAAAATAATAGCAATTCAGTGGTGGATAATCATCCACAACTGAATTATGTAATTTCAGCAAGTGGGATGCCACACTCTGGAAAATCAAAATATATTAAAACAAAAATATATTGAATAAAATATAAATATAATTTTACACAATTTTTAAAAAATTAATTTAAAAATGAAATAATTTTTTGTGGTCCTACTGTTTTAGGGGGTTTCAATAAGTTAGACCCATCTGGTAGACGGGATTTAAATTATTTATGAAAATATAAAGGGTATATTGAATAGCCCCTATAAAGGAAATGAAAATCAGCTAATGATTGTATGAAATTCTGTAATGAATAAATAATAAAATATCATTAGGCCAAAGAAAATTCAATATCATGCATTGATTGACTATTTTTTATTTCCTCTAAATCTTTGTTTTCAATAAGTTTAATATAGCTATCAGGCAAAATGTTTAAAACTATGATCCAAAACAAGACTTTTTTTACCATCATGTGTATTTATAATTTTAAAATTTGATATTTTATGCTTTTTATTTTCTTCCATCTCATGTATGTAGTTATATGAACTGAATTGAGTTGTTCAACTTGCTGAGTATTGGATCCATTTATATAAATGAAAAACATTTCAATTAAAAAGTGTAAAATGTGTGGTGAATAAAAAAAAAACAATTCTTTTCTTTCACAGAACAAATCAAATCAAATCAAACTTGTAAAACATGTTTCAGTCAACTAGTATGCGAAAAACAGTTTAAAAAAATTCTTCGTGACGAATGTGGCAAATATTTTTTCTAAATCTTATCTTGAAAAACATAAACAAAATCACATATTAATATGCATAAACAATATACAACAAAGATATGTAAACAATTTCCAGAAACTAAAGATATCAATTTATTTACTCCACATCCCCATCATACAAGAGATGAACATTGTTATATCCATAGAATATATATGAAGGAGTATATGAGAAAGATATATCATAAAAAAAAGCTAAATAAATAAAGAATTATTATCCCAATTGAATCAGATAAATGTAGTGATGAAATTATTACTAATATTACTCAACAATAAATACATTTCTTTTCAAAAGTTGAAAATTAATTTTCTTATTAAAACTTTTCTGAATATATATAAAGATAAAAAATGGCAACACCAAAACTGAGTGAAATGAAAGTGAGAGAGTGGAAAGCATTTTCTAAAACTTTAAGTATTAAAAATATACACAAGTTTAAGAAGTGATATATCAACATACTTATTAAGTTAGTGAGATGAAAGTTGCACTACAGACGACAAGTGAGTTAAAGTAAATAAAATAAAAATCTTGATGAGTTGATAATAAAAGAATTGTACATGATAGCTAAATCTTAAAATATTAAGAATATACGCAAGTTAAGAAAGAAAGATCTCATTAATAAAATATAAAGAAAAACAGGAATCACCAAAATTTTAATTATTTACCTTTTGCTAATGCCGGTATTCGTGAACTATTTTGTTTCAAGATGCCAGAGGGGCATATCAGAGTTTGTGAAGGATGTAGGTCTTAATAAATATAAAAGAACAAAATTAGATTTTAATTTATTCACACAGCTATTATTTACAGCATTAATCTATTCATCATTGTAACTTATTTCTGTTTCCTCCTCTTCTACTGAGGGGCTTCGTACATTTGAATACAAATTATACCTAACACTAGGTTCACTTACATTTTCTTGAATTTTCTTTCTGTAATAATGTGAAGTTCCCAAGCGTCGTCAATTTCTACATCATCATTATTCTCATTATCCTCAAATGTGCTGTTGTCCCTAGGGCTTTCAACAATTATTTCCTCTACCTCGTCTTTTTCTGCTATATCTACTAAAATCGGGTGTGACTTTGAACCTACATTTACTTCAATATTTTCTTCACTTAACTGCTTATTACTATCATTTTCATCATTACAAAAATTTTCAACTAATTCAATTTCATCAATAACTTGAGGGGCATATTCCATACGTATTTTGTCTTTCTCATCAAGAAACCAGCTCTCTTGCTCTGTAGAATGCTTTGACAACTTTAACCTGTCACTCTGTACAACTTCTTTGCTCTTATCTAATAACATTTCAAATGTGACTGAACTCAGTTTTCTCAAAACTTTATAAGGTCCAGGCCAGAACTTGTGAAATTTAGACACTTTGTCTTTCTTAACACTAGGTGTGTGCAAATATACGTAATAACCTACCTCAATTTTTTCTGACTTAGATTTCCTATCGTAATATTCCTTTTGTTTCACAAAAGCTACTTTATTTCTTTCTTTTGCTATTTCACGTGCCTCTTTTAATTTCTTACAAAGAATATCAACATGTTCCTAGGTTCCTTCTAACTTATCATTTTGATAACTCAATTCACCTAAAGGGGGTTACCTAATTTCTTTCCCATACAATAAGTAATGAGGGTTATAACCTGTCATGGAATGTGGGACTGTTCGATACACGTGTACCGCATATGGCAAATATTCTTCCCAATTACTACTGTATTCATTGACATAATGAGAGATCATATCTGCTAGGGTTTGATGAAGTCTCTCAACACGTCCATTACACTGTGGTCTAAAGAGTGTTTTCTGTAATTTCTCAATTTTCAGTAATTTGCATGTCTGCAATATCAATCTAGACACAAAATTTCTCCCTTGATCTGTTAGTAAGCTCTGTGGACAACTGTTCTATAAAATAATTTGCTGTACAAAGTGTTTAACTACGGTCTCTGCAGTCTGATCAGGAATTGACACTGCTTTGCAATATTGAGTGAAGTAATCAATAAATGTCAAAACATATTTATTTCCATTCTCACTCTGTGGTAGGGTCCTAGAATATCTAAAGACACTAATTGAAAAGGAGAAGTTACTTGCAGCAAATAACCTAATGGTGCTTTTGTTGTCTTATCACTCTTTCTCCTGATACATTCATTACAATTTACAATGTATTCTTCTACATCCTTATTGTTAGCCACCAGTACAGTACAACAATTTGAGGAGGTTCTGGGTTCTTTTCACTCTTTGGTGAGCAGAAAATTGAGTGACATGGTGTGACTAATTACTCTTTGCACCAGCGATTTTGGTATTACTAATACATTTTTATCACCCTCTATTTTACATAGGATGCCTTTCCTATCAGTACAGAAATCTCCTTCACCTATGTTAAGATGTAGGTTTTGGCATATTTCATCTTTATTTTGTTCCTCTTTAATATATTCACTAGTTAAGTCTGCTGTCTCTATTGCATATACCATTCGATACAAACAGTCTACATTTGCATGCTTTTTACCTAGTTTGTGGATCACTTCAAAATCAAATTCAGACAATTGAAGCACCCATCTGGTTAGCCTTGAACTAGGGTCTTTCAAATTTAATAGCCATTTCAATGCAGCATGATCAGAGACAACAGTGAACTTACGTCCACACAAATAAGTTGAAAATTGTTATGTGGCAAAACTAAGGCAAATAATTCTTTTTCTTTTGTACTGTAATTTATTTATGCAAGCATGGGCAATTGGTTTCTCTTGTCCATTCCTCATCTGAGACAGGACAGCGCCTTCAGCATAATTACTAGCACCTGTACTCACAATGAATGGTTGTATAAAGTCTGGATACATAAGAAATGAATAAGAAATAAGTTTTTATTTAAAAATTTGGAAAGCTTCTTCTTGTTCTGTTCCCCAATGAAATGGTTTATCATCAAGGTTAAGACATAGTTCTCCATGAACCTCATAAATGTAGCTGGGGCATTACACAATCCGAATGGAAGACTGTTAAACTCATATTTACCCAAGAATGTGGCAAAACTCATTTTCTCTCGATCACACTCCTGTAACTCAATTTGGAAGTAACCGCTTACTAAATTCAAAGTTGAGAAATACTTAGACCCATTTAATGAGTCCAATGTTTCAGTGACATTATGAATTGGGTAAGGGTTCTGTTTTGTAACCTGGTTGAGTAGATGGAAAGATATACAAAATGTCATTTTAAATGAACCGTCTTCGTTTCTCTGTTTCACAATAACTACAGGAAACTGCCAAGATTATTTACTCTCTGAAATGATACCCTTATCTAGCATATCTTTTATTTGCTCTGCAATTACTGGTTTTAAGGCATGTGGCACTCTGTAAGGATTTTGCTTTATTGGTCTGGCCTCACCTGTATCTATCCTATGCTTTAGTAAATTCATGCAACCAAAATTCGAACTACCTTCTACTTTATACTTTTTCGCGCTTCTCCTCAAACTCAATTTTTTTGTTTGTACAACTTTTAAAATTCCTTTTACAGGACACTGGGTTTTCATTGGGAATAAGAACTATCTCTGCTCTGTATTCATCATCTCGGTGGTTTTGATGGACACAGCTGCACATTTTGCCCCGTTCTGTGACCTCGTGCACTCTCTCACATACTCTACGACAACTACAACTTGAGGGAATTTTAGCTACTTCGGAGCATGGAAGTGAACACTTTTTATCAACTGTTCAGGGACATCTACGAGGGTTTTTTCCCGTGGTTCTGTTTGGGCGACTAACACTTCATGTTCCGATCCAACACAATCTCTCTTGGATATTCGGGGTACGCTTCTGCTATTCATCTATAGTACTCCAGCAACTTCTCTGACAAGTGTGGCAAATCCTATCACTGTACCCTTTGGCACAGCAAGTGTCTCATTTGTAAAATTCACAATTTTTGTCACGGCTTGTACTGAATGTTTTGACGCTCTACGAGGTTCAACGAAATCCTCGAATTCTCTACCAACCCTGTCAGCAGTCCTATGGACATGCCCACCTACTGTAAATGTTGCTCCTACATCTTCTGCGTGCCTAGGACATCATGTCCTCTTGCCCCCTTTGATGTGATCGTGATGAGGAACGAAACACTGGGATGCATCTATTTGACCTGTAACAAAGGGGATTTCTGTACTCTGGTTACTCACCTTCCCGAGTGCCTTATTTTCAACTACACATGTACCCTGACGGTTGTTCACTCCGTTTACCAGATTCATCTCACTGAATCTATTATATGTCCTTGTAAAATCATGTGCCGTAATGCTCCATTCACAACACATGTCGTTCTCATTGAGGCTATTACCGGTAAGAATTAAGTTACACACTATTCTTTCCATGTGGATGCTCGGTACATTTGTTAATGCCGGTTCGATAAGATGCAATTTCGAGTCAGCGTCCCAACTTGCCACGCACAAGGCAACTTCTGCTACAATCTCCGATTTTGGTGGCAGAATCGTATTCTGTTTCAGTTTTGCTTCCCAATACTTATCACTATCTGTTATTTAGGATCCAAGTTCAGAGTTGGCCAGGCTCCCAACTTGTTTCCGATAATCATCTAGTTTGCACTTGCACAAATTACATGATTAAAACAATATTGTCTCTTTCAAATATAATATTTGTTCTCTTAGATTGATTCTGGCATCATAACATCGGAGAAAGTCTCTGCAGAGTATTCCCTCAAAAGGAAGCCCTGATGTGCATACTAGGAACCAATATGGGTAACACTGATCATTTACCTATAATTAAATATATTGGGTACCTGCGATCTGGAGAGAATCTCCAGTGATGCCTTTCGCTCCTAACTGAGATACATTGACTATGTTCTTGCTGATGCTAGGTCTCACAAAAGATACGTCGGATCCTGTGCCAATTAAGAACAAGTGAGACCGGCCCTTGAGAATAACAGATATGATTGTCTCATTACCCCCCTATAACCATTACTACTGCCGTGTGGTGCCTGGGGTTGACATCCAGCCTTTCGTGTTTGGGCAAACATTATTCACATTTCCACAAGATAAATTATTGCTGTACCCTGGGTTCCTAGGTCCATAGGTTTTTCAGATGTTTCCCAAATTTCGGCATTCCCTAATTACATGCCGAAATTTACTGCTTTCATTCGAACCATGGTAACATGAGTTCTAACCTCTCCCATAGCCTTTGCTCATGGAAGTATTATTGCCATGTTTCGTGTTACCCCGTGCCACATTTGTTTGCTTTGAGACTATATTATACACATTCTTTCTCCTACTAGAATTATCATGTGTGCAACTTCTTGTGCATATTTATTTATCTACGAATATACGTTTCTTTTTGGTCTTTAAGTTACTAATAAGTAATTAATTTTAATCCCTAATGTTTAACATTATCCTGTGTTGCTTCATATTATGTGTGTGTGTATTATGTGGGTTTGTATAGATATGGCTTCTAGGTGTATGGTTTGTGGAATCGTCCGCAACAAACTAGGTGAGTTAAGTAAGTTTTTCTACTTTTTGGGATGGGCATCCCTCCTGGCAGTGATGTAGTGTTGTCGAGTCCTGCCACCTGCGGTTTCCAACTGTGTCCGTCCTCCACAGCTGACCCTCTGACGTACATTGACAATGCTCTTTCTCCCTATCCTGACTGTTTACAGGTTGCTCACATCAATTCGGTCTTTGTTGCAGCACATTGATGAAATGAGGAGAATTTTTACTCCACTCCCTATGCATGCAATTTTAATAATTGAACCATGGTTAAAACCTAATATTTCATTGACGCTCATTATTCTATCTGGTTATTGAATTGTGCGTAATGACTGTATTAATAAGGGTGGTGGTGGAGTGGCCATTTACATTAAGGATACTTAACGTGACCATACGTCCCGTTTTGAACGGGACAGTCCCGTTTTTCAGCACTCTGTCCCGTTGTCCCCGATGAAAGCTTTGGGACACCCAAATGTCCCGTTTTTATCAAGCAAGCAAAAATATTGATTTACTAATCATAAAAATCATTTCAAAATTGTAAATTTACCATAGAAATAGAAATGTCTGAATGTTGCTTTACCCACGGTTGTCAAATGACTTCTCGCTCGTATTTTTCCGAGGCGCGGGCGGGTGGTGTGGTTCCCTCCCTCCTGCCCCGTAAGCACGACTCTCCGACGCACGCATTATTCGTCGATTGTTCTCCAGCGTAAGCGCATGAGTCTGTCTACTTATACCTTCTTACGAGCTCGATTTTCTGAACGTGTTTTTGTGAATTGCGATGCCTAAACGCAAATGTACGTTTAATGTTAACTTACAAATGAAATATCCATATATATATATATATATATATATTTAAAAAGAGACACTCGGTCTCTCTCGGACGTCAGATGTTAAAAATGCCTTACTGAATTTAGTTTGGCACATGGAGGTGTCAGTGAAATTGAGCAACATTTAAAATCAGAAAAACATAGAAGAGCCGATCTTGCCGCCGCATCGAGTTCTCCAGTGCTCAATTTTGTCAAGAATACTCCTACTTAAAATCATCGCCTAATATATTAAAGCAAATTTGTTCTTCTGAAAAATATTTTAAAAAATACATAAGTAATATACGTATTAATCCTGATAACATGTAATCTTTTTTTTTTTTTTCAATCTACCTACTCACAAATGAAAACTGACTAGTGTCTCGTTTTGAGAAGAAGAAAAAATGGCCACGTTAAGGATACTATTAAACATAAGATTCTCTCATCGTCAACCTCCGAGTATGCAGGAAAGCCAGAATTTATCATCCTTGAGTTAACAATCCCATCAAATAAAGTTTTCTAACAGTAGTTTATCGACCACCGAAGGCGGCAGATCCGTCCGACTTTGAAAAAGCATTGTCAAATTTGATTACTGGTTACTAGCACTGCATTATTATGGGAGACTTCAATATAAACCTTCTTTCTAACACTAATGAGGCAAATAAGATACAAACTACCTTGTCGTGTATGGATATTACAGTCAGCCCACTTGTTGCTACTCGCCACACAGCCTGGATTGACCTAATGTTTACGTCTTATCCCAAAATTATTCTGATGCATGGGCAGACCGCTGTTCCAGGTATTTCATTTCATGATCTTATATTCCTATCCTATAAACTGCAGGCTCCTAAATTTAAACCTAAAATAATTACTTATAGAGATTTTAAAAATATTGATACAGATTAGTTGAACAGCGATGCGGTACTGATGCTATGGCATGAAATAAACGTGATTTACACATATATGAGAAAATTTCCCGTTTCAGTTAGCTGATCAGAGATTTGTACAACAGGATGGTGCCACTTAAATCTACACTGGTAATAAAACCACCTGCTCCGTGGCTGACGGATGATATTGTTCAGCAGATGAGAAAGCGTGACAATGCTTACGTCAGATATAAACGGGACATAAAAACTAATTTCCTCGCAGTTGACAGTTTCAAACAGTACAGGATACTGTGCAACAAATGCACACAGTTGGTAAGGCATGCTAAAATATTCTACTCACTCGACTCATTTGGTTCATGCTGAACTACTGGTGATTTGTGGAAAAGGCTACAGAACTTATGGATCGGTAAATGTAAAACTAAGATCAGCTCACCTTTTAACATTTTTCCAGAATATTCCAACCGTTACTTTGTACAGTCTTCATGTTTCAAACAGGTCGCAGGGGAAGTAACGGACACTACTTATATAAAGCATAGTGAAACAGTGAATCAATCTCAATGCAATTTGTTCTATTTTCGACATGTATCTTTAAAGGAAACTTACAGAGCAATAATGCGCATAAATTCTAAAGCAGAAGAATTGGATAGTGTTGGTATTTGTTTCATTAAAAAAATAATACACATTTACTACCTGTCATTACTGATATTTTCAAAGAATTGCTGTCAGCTAGTTTCTTCCCCACTTCTTGGAAATATCACATTGTAAAACCACTTGCTAAGTGCAGCATTACGACTGTTTTTTATATGATTTCTGGCTCATTAGTATTTCACCAGCTTTGTCAAAAGCATTAGAATTCCTAGTACAGCAACAAGTGTATAAACATGTGAACGACAGGAAATTATTTGACAGTTACCACTCCGGCTTCCATACAGGACATAGTACCTGCACTGTTCTTACAGATATTGCAGATTCTATCAGAATGGCCATAAATAGAAGTCAGGTGACTGTACTGGTTTTATTAGATTTTAGTAGAGCTTTTAATATGGTAAACCATGACATTATCATGCAAAATATTATATTTTCATTTCTCAGATAATGTAGTACAGTGGATGACTTCTTATCTTCAAAGTTGTCATCAATGTGTAGTCATTGATGGCAAAAATTCCACCTGGCAACCTGTGAACTTAGGCGTTCCTTAGGGTAGTGTAATTGGGCCGTTCTTTTTTCTTTATACATTAATGACATATCATCAGTGCTAAAAAATGTTATCATTCATACGTAGATGATATCCAGTTGTATTCATCTGCTTCTCCGAAACTAATTAGCTCTTTAATTGAGGATATAAATGACCTTTAATTGGTACACCTTTGGTGCAGAAGAAATAATTTTAAATTTAATCCTGCGAAGACACAGTGTTTATTAATCGGTACTTGTAGAAATTTAAATGAACATTATATATTGACTTTCCCTGATATTGTGGTGGCTGGTGAGATTATTACTCTGTTGAAAGAGATGAAAATGCTAGGCGTTGTTTTCAATGAGATACTCTCATGGTCGGGCTACATAAACACTGTTTGTAGAAGGTCATACGCTGTACTACATATCCTGTTGTGACAACCTATGCACATCAAAAATTTGCCTAAGTTCACCTAGCCATGGATTGCTTGCCTTTGGGGGGATGGGGCCCGCTCAACTGACCATCTCGCTGCTGTTGCCTGCATGAGTGCTGAGTGACAAATGGTGTGTGGCGCACTAGTGTACTGCTTCGAAGCTTCGCCTGCTGTCCCCTCCCTCCCCTACATATCTCCATAAAGTGACGCCGGCCAGCCATGACATCACCAGGGGGGCGTTTACACTCCGTGAACGTCGGATATTCTTTGAGAAGACGACAAGAAAATTGTATGAAAGGCTTGTGTTCTCCCCTGCTCAGAGAGACAGGACAGGAACTTTATTAGGGAAGGAACTGTTGTTCCTCTGTTTTAAATGGATCGGTTAGGGGGGAGGGAGGGTGTTGCTCTGCAGAACTATTTAAAGATATATAATCTCCATTTTAAATAATTTTGTATAAAAAGGAAAAATTATATATTAATTATTATATGGTTATAAGGGGATGGGATTTTGTAATCCCATATTGGGAATTGATATTTTTGTATTTCAAGAAAGGGGATAATATATGAGAATTTTGTAACTACTTTTTTTTACTGTGTAAACCTAAAATAAGCTTTATGTTACCTTTTGATGACACACTAAAAAGGGTTTCTATTCCTTGCAAAACGAACATCTTCCTGAGGAAACAGAGACTCAGTCCTTTTTGCATGTGTCTGTGAAACCGTCACTTGTAGAGAGAAAATTGTGCCACTCTGCTTTGTTATTGCGGTCAGATGAAAGGGGTAATCAATTTAGGAGTTTTGAATTTATTGAAAAATGGTTTGGGGCTTGCTACAGTGGTAAAGAGAGTGAAAATAGTGTAATGTTCCGCACTTCTCGTTACAATATATTTAGAATATTACAGTCTCACAGGTTGGCGCCATCTTGTAACGTTAGGCACTTGTTACACTGCCGAATGTTTACGTTGCCATGGCTTGCCCTCGACTAGATCAGAAGGTAGAAACACAAGACTCGGTTAATTGAACGCTAGTTACTTAAGAAAGAAATAAAGTTCCAGAGTATTTTGTTTTATACTTTATTTATCATTTGAATGACCCAGTTCACATACGAATGTCCAGTATGCAGAGTACGAACAGTTCAGAGATAAATATACAAGTACAGAACAGCGCCACAGTAGGTTACAGTTTATTAATGTCTCAAAACTTGCACCGCAAGACTAAGTTACAAAGGCAGGAGGGATGTTCGTTCCCTCCTGGCACCCTAACGACCCCCCACACCGGCGGAAATAAGTTGATAGACTTTAGGTTAAATTGAAAAGAAATAATGTGAAAAGAATTAACTGTCGCGGGTGCTTGCCGGTGTGGGTGAATTTCTTCACGCCTGATGCGTCTTCTCACGCCCGATGCGTCTTCTTCGACGGTTGGTTACTTTTTCTCCTTTAGGCGATGGACACCACTAGTATTTATATGCAGGCCTATCGCCCCCTTCTTCTAAGATAAGCACCTGGCATCCAGCATCTGCCACATGCCACGCACGCTCTCCACAACGTTATCGTAACTGACTGCTCCCCACGAACTAATCCTGCGCCGTCAACATAAATGAACCTCTCGTACAACAAAAACTTGTTGACGTTGCCTGAAACTGCGCTGGAGGAACTAAAACTTGTTGATGTTGCCTGACTGTATCTAATTAATGCTGACGCATCCCAAAAAACCAAAGTTCGAAACGAAACTGTAACCAGGACTCCTGATAAAACGTAACAAGCAGACGTCCTCCCGATAACCTACAAACGCACACGTCTGCCGGATAAACTATCACGGGAAACGAGCCACCGCTGCTTTAAACTTCAGACCCGATTAAAATATTATGAAGCTGTTCAAAGCTTCATACACACAAAAGAATTTTACACCCGTGTCCCGAAAAATTAAGAATATTGCGTCATTACAATAGTTTGGGTACATCAAACTAATTGGCAAAATGACTTCTACAGGAGCCGTTCGTACTGACTGGATTCAAACTTTGAGAAAGGAGTCCCTGCAGAAAGCGCTCACCGATGCGGTTGTTACATACAAACTGGAGAACGGAATCATAGTCTTGTGCTACCTGATACGTGAGCTGGTGAGAAAAGAATTAGTTGCTGGTCAACCTGAGGGTGGGTTCGCTTCAATCACCGTTTTTAAAAATCTTAATCTGCCTAATAGTCAGAGCAATGGTTTCGAGGTAGTGCATAGTTTTAATTTGTGCGCTGTACTTAAATTGCTTGTTCCAATAGCTAAAGTAGTTTTACCTAACATCTGTGAAATAGTATTATATGCTGCAATAATGTTTAAAAGTACCAGAATCCTTGCAGTGTGGTAGTGCAAGCTATCAATGAGCGTTTGTTCTTTTAAGAATTTTGTCAGGCTATTTTGTGTACTCCAGTAGGCATTGCACATCAGCGCATGAACATTAAAAAAAAATTTCAGCATTCTGGAGAATTATTGCAACATTTTGTATAGGAGACAATTAGACTGGTCAAAGTTTTGAGTTTGCAGTGTGCAGATGCAAATTTGGTAGAAATTATGTTATTTAAGTGGTTGCCTGAAAACAGTATGTTCTTTACCTTTGCCAAAAAGCCACAAATGTTGCACGAGCTGTTAGCAATGGTAGTTCAGGTAGAATTAAGCGTTGGCGATTGTAAGCAAAAAATGGATAGCCATGTAACATCTGAAAGGCAGTGTCAAATTTGTTTTTGGTCAAATAATCTGACGGCGAAATGTTATAAGACCCAAAAAGGAGAAGAAAATTCCGTACAGTTTGAAGAGAAACAAAAATGTCAAATTGGTTTTCGGGTAAATCACACAACAGAAAACTGTTTTTATAAAAAGGCAGAAAGTGATGAGAAAGTAGTACAGCCAGGAAACGGGGACCAGTCAGATGTAAAAGAAATGTCTGATGGTCAAAAACCGGTGAAAATGGTAATTCGTTACCGATGTGGTAATCCTGGTAACCTTCAATTCAAATATCCATTGCGAAGAAAACTTGCAGGATTAGGTTAAGTTTCAAACACCAATTTGTTTAATAGGAATGGCTTGTTGTATGTTCCATTAATAATTGGGAATTTAACTATGTCCGCATTGGTAGATTCGGATGCCTCTGCATCTTTCATAAAACATGAAACATATAATAAAATTATGCGTGATGCGCCTGTTGGTACAATATAAATAAAAAGGGGAGATTCTGTCGTATTTTCTTCAAGATAGAGGATTGATGAAATCAAATTTGGTAGCAGTGATAAAAATTTAAATTAAACCATTTTCATGGAAAATGTCTTTGTGTTTTTGAAAATTTATAACATGACGTGATATTGGGTATTGATTTTTTGGGCAGCACCCACACATGTATTGACATAGCAAGAAAAGCATTGAAATTTAGTTTTTCCCCTGAGATTGCTTTGCAAATTAAGCCTTCCTAATGTTGAAAGATTCAGTTGTTACAACTTTTGGAAGAGATAGTAAAGGCATTAGACCATTTATAAACAGAATATAGTGATGTGGTTACATCAAAGGTAGGGCATTATAAAGAGGTTCCTGTTGTTTTGAAATTTAAAAAAAAGCGAGCCTGTAGTCTGCGTGCCATACCATGTGTCTGCACCCAAAATGCAAATATTTAAGCAGTTAATCAATTATTTAAAGGAACAAGGAATTGTGGAGGAATCCGCTAGTCTATATGCAAGCCCGTCTTTTTGGTTACCGAAAAAAACCAGGCTAATATCGGTTAATAACTAAATATAGAACAGTTAATAAAAAATTGTATGTTGATTCATATCCGGTACCAGTTATTGAAACTGTTTTCCAACACTTGCAAAGGGTCAAATATTTCATCATATTTGATTTGAATTGAGCTTTTTTACAGTGTGAGTTACATCCAGAAAGTAGAGTGCCATTAGCATTTCGTACCCCTTGGGGGGTTGTACCAGGGTTCACGTCTGCCCATGGTGGTAAATTCAGGGCCCCAATGTATGTCCCGAGTGTTGAATCACGTGTTAGAATTGTACTTATATGAGTTTGTCTTTATGTACATAGATGACGTGTGCGTGCAGAGTGACACGTTGGAATAACACCTTAAACATTTGTGGACAGTGTTAAGGAAGGCTGGTCTGATGGTGAACCAAGAAAAAATTAGTTGGGCACAACATGTGCTATATACAGGTTTTATCATTTCAGAAGGTAATTTACGCACTGATCCTGAGATAATAAAATCTGTTGTAAATTTTCCACAATCAAAAAATTTAAGTGGTGTTAAAAGATTTTTAGGAATGGTTTCTTTTTATAGTAAATTTATTTCAAATTTTTCTGACCTTATGGAACCATTAAACAAGTTGAAAAGACAAAATGTACCTTAGTGTGGAATGTGGAACAAGAAAATGCTTAGAAAATGCTTTTAAAAAATTGAAAGAAATGTTAGCTAATCCTCCTGTCTTGCATTTGCCAAATTTTTCTGAAGAATTTTTTTTGCACTGTGATGCAAGTTCCAAGGACGTGTGGGCGTGTTTGAATCAAAATAAAGATGGTCATTTTGTGCAGATAGCATACGCCAGTACATTATTAACTCGGGCAGAAAATAAATTTACTATTTATGAAAAAAAGTGTTTTAAGTTGTATATGGATAATGGAAAAGTTTTCAGATGATTTAGATCATGCTCTGTTTACATTATTTTGGGTTAACCAGGCTCTTAACTGGTTGTTAAAATCACAAAAGCCAACTGGTAGATTGGCTTGGTGGTTGTTGCACCTCGCTCGCATTAAATTTATCATGCAGCATTCAAAGGGGATCAATAATTCTGTAGTGGATGTGTTGTCACACATGTATTGTGAAGATGAGGTTGAGGCAGTTGAAAATGGGGCCGCTGTGGATAGTCTGTTGTCCGATTGAGTTTATGCTGTTATAAATGTTTTGGAATTAAATTGTTGCAAAGGTTTCCCAGTGCTTTTATTGATACAAAATGTCAAAATTCTGACACGGAATGTAAACAGATATTGTCTGAAATTAAACATGGAGATTACTAGGAGAATGGACAAAAAGAGGCAAATTCAGAGTTTTTGTACCTGAAAAACTAAGGGCAATTGTTTATAAATATTATCATGAATCAGTTTACGGGGGACACATAGGATGGAATAAATCAATTACCCGTGGGTTGGAACTTTTTTTGTGGCCAGGAGTGTGCAACAATCTGGAAAATTGGATAAAGTGTTGCGATGCGTGCCAGAATGCAAAGCTGAAAAATCAAAAAACTAGAAGGGCAATATGCCGGTACAGTGGCATTGTATTCTTGGGAGCGCATTTATTTGGACGTGATGGGCCCATTGCCCCGAATTACCTCTGGATATGTATATGGCCTTATGTATATGTACCATAAAAGCAGGAGAAATTTGTAAGGTAGTTATGCGGAGATTATATAGTGTTTGGCTTGCCCGTGTTTGTAGAGACAGACAATGCTACTTATTTGCTTTCTCAGGATTTCGCATATTTAAATTTTATATGGGGTGTAAAGATGGTGCAGACTGCTTCGTACAACCCTCAGGTAAATTTAGTAGAACGGGTGAATAAAAAAAAATATAAATTGCCTTACGTAGTTTTCAATCTGATACAAAACGTCACTGGGATGACGTGTTATATTTGCTTTTTCTGTGTTTTAATAATATAGTACATAGTGCTCATAAATATGCTCCATCCAATGTTTTTTTGGGAAGACGTTTGATGAACCTGCTAATAAATGTGTGGTCACTCCATAGCATTTGTTTGGAGACTGTAAGTAATAAAAAATTGGAAAAAATATGAGCATATGTGACGTGTAACTTAATTACGTATCACCAAAAAATGGAACAGAAGAGTTATGTTTCATATAAAGATTAAAACTTTAAACCAGTTGATTTAATTTTAGTTGAAGCTTATCACCTCAGTTCAAAAATGCATTTTTTTAGTGCTAAGTTATCCGTGAAATGGCGCGGCCCATACCAAATAGTTAGGTTTCCTTCGCCCATCACAGTATTGACTATTGATCCACATTCTCTTAACAAATCTGAAAAGGTTCATATTTCCCAGTGTAAAAAATATTATGTACCCACTAATGCAGTATAAAGTGCCACCCCTTCTCCTAAAAATACCGTAAGCTGTCTTGATATTTTGGATGTAAAAATTGTATCATACAAAATATATTTAGAAATGTAATGTTTTAAAGCCAGTATTTAGAATGGTGTTAATTATATTTATTTTAAAGATTATTAATTATATTTAATGGTATTACTCAGTGTTGATTGAGTAAATTAAATTATGTACATATGGGAATGTACGGAAAGGTAGAACAAAATGTTTAAATACCCAGATAATGTACACATTTATAGATTTAAAATTTAGTATTTTGGATGGGTATTTTTTGTTCATACATGAGTTTTTAAAAGTAGACCCTACCATGTAAGATTTGAAATAGTATGAAGTTACGTTTGAGTCGTCGTTTTAAGTCCGTGGTGTACGTCTGTTTTATATTACTGGCTGCTGCTTTCATCAAGACCCTTGTTCCACGTGAAAAGAAGCCTGAGGTAACGGTTTGGCCAGCCGACACCTCAGGATTTTCTGGACGCGTGGCCAGCACTGACGTGGTCGAGTTCAGGGGAAGAGGTATGTGACGGCTTACGCACATCAAAAATTCTCAAGTTCACCTTGCCTTGAATTGCTGTTTCTAGTTTAGGGTCGTGGACAATGACTTGCTTACCTTTAGTGCAGTGAGGCCCGCTCAACTGACCATCTCGCTGCTGTTTCCTGCATGAGTGCCGGACTGCAAATGGTGCGTGGTGCGCTAGTGTGCTGCTTCGAAGCTTCGCCTGCTACCCCTACCCTCCTCAGCACATCTCCATGAGGAGACGCCAGCCAGCTATGACATCACCCATGAACATCGGAAATTGTTCAAGAAGACGACAAGAAAATTGTATGAAAGGCTTGTGTTCTCCCCTGCTCAGAGAGACAGGCCAGGAACTTTATTAGGGAAGGAACTGCTGTTCCTCTGTTTTAAATGGATTAGTTAGGGGGGAGGGGGTTGCTCTGCATAACTATTTAAAGATTTGTAATCTCCGTTTTAAATAATTTTGTATAAAAGGAAAAAATATATATTAATTATTATATCTATGTGGGGGATTTAAAGTCATGGGATTTTAGTAAAGATTTGCAATGGCTTTTGTAATCCCATATTGGGAATTGATATTTTTATATTTCAAGAAAGGGAAAAATACATCAGAATTTGGAGCTACTATTTTTTAGTGTGCAAACCCAAAGTATGCTTTGTGATACCCTTTGATGACACACTAATGGGGGGTCTCTATTCCTTGAAAAACAAACATCTTCCTGAGAAAACAGAGACGGAGACCTATTTGCATGTNTCACACTGTATAGGCTTAAGAATTTTCTACCTATCCCAAATTAACATTGGTACAGTCGCTGATATTCCCTATTTTTTATTTTTGCGACATGGTTTATGGAGACATCATGCAAAATATGGCAGCTAAACTTCAACACATGCAAAATTCTTGTGTTTGATTTTTGTTCAACCTAAAATCACGTGACCGCTTGTCTCCTTATTTCGATAAACTTAATTTGTTATGTCTAGTCAAACAACGTCAGCTCTACAGTCTCACACTAGCATACAAAATACTATCTTCGTATATTACAACTCCAGAATACTTATGTACTCTGCTGGAAACCTTGGGGGATGACCACACTATTAACACGTGTGCTAAAATCTCGCTTAAGTATTCCAGCTCACAAAACCGAAGTATATGCAAACTCCTTCACTGTCTCTGTCGCACAAGCATGGAATAATTTACCCGTAGAGGTAAGGAACTCGACAACACTAACAACTTTTAAGAGCAGTACTGCCAAGTACATTAAGAATATGCGTTGATGATTTCACAAACACGCATCATTATTCCGCATTGTTTTAATTTATTTACCTTTTTTCCCCATTAACTATTTGCATACCCTAGCTACACCTATTGATTTATACATTCACTTTAATCAATGTGTAATTTGTTGCTGTCAATTCATCAATTTATTTCAAGGAGTGGCTACATTATATTTTCATTAATATGTAAGTGCTTATTACAGATCTGTTAATTTATTTTAACGAGTTGAGATTCAATCTCTTGTTTTTCTTTCAGGTACTTTGTAGGTTGTACACATTTATATTTTTGATTGGTAATGCGCATTATGAGACACGTAATTGTGCTATTGTAGATCCATATTGTTGTGCTACTGTAATTTTTATTTCTTTAAACATTCCCTTGTTTATAGTCCTGCTCAATATACTTACATAGTTAGAAACCGTAGATAATTTTTAGAGTTTAATCTATTTGAGCTATCATATTTCTGTTTCACCTCTTGTTTATTTAAGCATTTAAGTATTTTTTTCTTTCTCTTTATGTTTACGTATGTGTACATTATGTTATACCTGTTTAAGTGTAAGAGAAGGCATTGAAGCCTTAAATTCGCCAGAATAAATAAAGTCTAAATAAATAAATATGTATATATTCCTGTAGACTCAGGAACATGAAGAGCACTATTAAAACCCAAGTATTGTTACAAGATGCCTGAGGGGCGTATCCGAGTTCGTGAGGAATGGTCTTAATTAAAAAAAATTATAACTAAATTTGATTTTAATTTATTCATACATCTATTATTTACAGCATTAGTCTATCTCCACTATTACCCTTTTTATTCCTCAGTATGCACAATTTTTAGTGTCTACTTCAACTCTAATTAATACCCTTCTTGATGTCTCTGGTTATAGTCAATTAACTCATACTCATCTTTAACACACGTTTAGTCTGTCTGTTGCCATACTTTTTACTATATTTCACTCGCGCATCCAGTCCAAAATCCAGCCTGACAGTTACACTCCTCACTGCCCCAATGCTCGCAGTTGCAGATTTTCCTCCTGCTGGTAATTTCTCTCGCTCGTCCTTCATGTTTCAGAATGTTAACAATACAACAAATTTAGTGAATGTGTCTAACATAATTAAAATACAGACATAACCCTTTTGGGACCAGAAAAAAACAAACAAAATGTATCCAGGTGTACTACCTGGCATGGACAATCAGATAACTGCACCACAGACTGACCAAAACTATTCTGCTTAACCTGTTTTCATTTTTGACAGTTGTCACAAGAGCCTATATATGCCGAAACATCTCTCTTTAATGTTGGCCAGGCAAAATGTGCCACAATTTTTTGAAAAGTTTCATTCACCCTCAGGTGATCTCCATACGCTGTGTCATGGAAATAATGTAACATCATGGGGTACAAGGATTCTGGTACAACAATCTTTTTTGTCCCACCACTTTTCATGGTAAAATGCAAGACTCATCTGTTTCTACATAAAGACACGTTACGCCCTTGGCAAGATCCACGTGTACCTGGTAGCACCATGTGTCACTTGCATGTGTGTGTCTACGATGAACAAAACACTATGGAAAATCCTGTATAATAGACAGTGATGCTGGGGGAGATGTATTATCCACAACAAATTCTTCTGGGGCAAACATTTGTGAAAGAACAGTAGCATTATCAGCATATAGCAGTATCAGTAACATTATCCATACAGTGAACATAATATACATTAAAACTGAACCTGGATAGGCACAAAACCCAATGTCCCATTTTCCCTAGCTGGTGTGAATGGTTCAATATCCAGCTCAGTGCCTGGTTGTCTACGAAGAGATCACACTTTTCATGTTCAATGTGTTGGGCAAACTTTACTAACCCAAACAAACATGCTGAACAGGACTGAGCTGATACCGGTACGGATATATCGAAACCGGCCGCTATCGTAATTATCGGAATTGTGCGCAATTAATTTTTAAATCGCCGATATTATAACCAATATTTTGCCCTAAGAATCTAAGATGATGCTGTTTTCAACTTTCCATAATTGGAGTGCTTTGCTCACTATTTGGTTTTATTAAAATAATCACTATTTTTAAATTGGTTTTTACTAAAGTACCCAACTGGCTGTGTTTATTTTCAAAGCAAAATTAGGCATGTTTTGCATGATTATTTACGAAACATGTATACAACAAAACAATAGTAGCCGCCATTTGCTTTTACTGAATTTTATCATTGGAGGCAAGCTTGCAGCGTAAACAAAACTTAACATTTAATCAGCCTAACACATATATAATATTAATATTTACGATTACCTCCAAAACTATTTTGTCTTAATTGTTTCACAACAAACTGCGAACACGGCGACACAAAAAAAACTGTGTAATCCTGTAATGTTGGTAATATGCTGCACATTACTGCCGTCTAGCGGTGCCATTCCGACAGTTTGCATATCTTTTTTTTGTTTTATTGTTTTGTTTGCTGT
Organism: Clitarchus hookeri; assembly: GCA_002778355.1. Lineage (NCBI taxonomy): Eukaryota > Metazoa > Arthropoda > Insecta > Phasmatodea > Phasmatidae > Clitarchus > Clitarchus hookeri. The sequence goes on from NQII01001791.1 coordinate 376,142, forward strand.
TGCTGTAGTAACATGACGGTGTTAGATTAGGGTTCGAACGTGGTGAAATTATTTACGTGTGCCTGCAATAAACAAATTATATGGCTGGAAGAAAAAGTGATTTGTGGAATTTCTTTGTACCGTAAGCAACACACAAGAATGCAAATCTGTTTACAATATTTGCAAATGTTTGGTTTTCGAGAGGCGGTACATCATCAAGGTCCTATAGTACCACAAACTTAAAACAGCACATTGAATGTACGCACCATTTGAAGTGTTATGTTTTTTTTAAGAGTTTCATTGCTCAATAACATACTTTTGGAGGATATTTTTGTCTTATAAATATGCTTAAACTTAATATGTGGTTCCTAGATTTATATTTATCGTAATAGTTAGGCCTATCACTGAAACAATAAAAACGAAGACAATTAGAATTTTNCAATTCAAATTTTATTTAGGTAAGTGTTTAAAAATGAAGTTTTTATTTTTTGAAACTTGCGATAATGTTATTTTTCCTTGTCAAGGTAGTATCGGTATTGGTATCTGCAATATTGGTAAGTTTGTATCTGCAATATCGGAAAAGGCTCAAAAACCATATCGGCTCACCTCTAATGCTGAAGTTTCCTTTTTATGTATCCCTAAGGCACACTCAGGTTCTGTGAGGGTGTGGCTAGCAAAGGCTGCAGGTGCAATGGAGCCATTTGTCCAGTGACCTAACGTCGCTACTAGGGCAATAGGCTATGCATCCACCTGTACTATGAACTGTCATGAAAAATAAGGTAATACCAGAGTAGGCGGTCAAGTGAATTTTTCCATTATTAATAAGGAAGAATTTTCCTGCTCAGTTTATCACTGAAACTCAATTCCCTTTTTCTTCAACAGATTGAGTGGAGCAACAACCTCCAAAAAACTGGGTATGAACCGAGCATAATAGTCCATTAACCATAGTAATTTCTGGACATCTTTCATGTTACATGGGCTTGGGAAGTGTATAATAGGAACTACTCTCTCCATATCAATAAGCAAGTAACATTGACCTAACACATAACCCAGGAATTTTGCTTCTTTTGATACAAGTGTTTCTTTACTTGGATTAACTGTCAGGCCCACATCACGCATTCATGTTAACATATGATAAAGATGTGACAAATGTGATTCAAAATCTTTACTGTACATGATGACATTGTCCACATAATTAAAGACAAATTTATATTTGTAGTCAGAAAAAACTTGGCCTAACATGCGTAAAAGCTCCTGACTACTGAAATTTGTTCCCATGAATATGCGTGGAATCTTGTATTGATTCCAGGGAGTACTAAATGCAGTATATTTACAGAAAAAGGATCTAAGAGGCAATGATGAAAATTATTATTCAATTATAACACAGGGTACACTTTGGCTTTTCCCAAATGTTGTAAGGCACAATCAGTGGAGAGTAGCGGAAATGGATCCTTATACATTTTGCGGTTCACCAGAATGTAATTGATGACCAATCTGCAGCCCTGTCACTCCTTTGTTTTAATCAAAAAACCCGGTGAACAATAATCAGATATGGGTAAAAATATAATGCCCATGTTAAGCACCTTTTGGGTAATTTCCCTAAATGCTTCCAATTTGGGAGGCGGGCATTTTAAATTATGATCCATCGTGGGTACGTGATCCTTAAGTGTAAATTTATATGGTAGCACATCACACTTCCCTATTTTATGCCACCAAGATGAACCAGGTTTGATTCCTGGTGGTTTCACCCCTAGATTTTAGCATGTGGGAATCATGCTGGAGACGATGCCACTGGCCAACAGGTTTTCTCGGGGATCTCCTGTTATCCCTGCTCCTTGCATTCTAGCACTGCTCCAAACTCTCGCTTCACCCTCATCTGCTCTCAAGACCCTGATGTTAAGAGCCACCCAAACCTCTCCACTCTCCACTCCTATCTTTTGCATGGCCACAACCTTGAATTTGTTGAGCAGCACTTTCAGGCATTCAATCGCATTAGATTGTAAGAAATTATCCTCCTCCACAACAACACACACAGAAGCATGTTCGGAGCTGTTCGTAAACTGACTTTTATACCAGGCAAAAAACCAAAAGAGAAAACATTTTCTTCAAAATTTATTACAGCCAATGCATGTCCTAAAAATTTCTGACCTATGATAATGTCTTGCTGCAGCTGGTAGCACCCAGAAGGGATATGTCCAAGAAAATGTACCAATTTTGTAATGCAACTCTACAACTCGCCTTGCTTTCACTACTTTTCTGTTAGCAATGCATAACTGCAGCTCTAGAATGTCATGTATTTTAGTCACAGACAACACCTGAGAAGCCGATGCAAAAACGATGAGTTAATGATGCAATGAGTTTCCCCAGTGTCCAACAAAAAGGGACTATACGTCTTATTGCCCAAGGTCACCTGCACGCAACACCCAGACACCGAACATGGATTTTTTAATTTTTTGCATGCTAAAAGTACTGCGAATGAATCCATGTGCATTTAGATTCCCTGGTTTTCTCAACACAATTGTTTCACATGACCTACATGTTCACACTGAAAACACTGATGTTCTACGGGTAACAGCATTTGACGACATTCACAACTCACGTGACTCGTTCAGCACAATTTGCGCAACACGAGTTATTTTCTTTATAAACATTATGTTTAGTTGAAACAGTCAGCTACAACCACCAAATGTAATTGCCTGGATGAGGTGGGGGCAGGGGGAAAGTCTATTGATATTCACTCACCAATTGGTATTTACTCATGGCCGCTAAGCAAATTTCAATCTCACATGCTAACTGCCACAATTCCCAGAAATTAGTGGGCATGTGAAGGAATGTGCATAGCTGTCGTACATATGGTGCCATATTGTCGAGGATACATCTTACTAATTCCTCCTCTAAAGTGTACAAATTTAAGTCATGTTCATGTACAATAATTGAATCAATATATTCAGGTTATGTCTCTCCAGGCCGTTGCAAACATTATATATAATCCTTCACACAACTACGCATGACGTGTGACGGGAAGACATACTCCAGTATTTTGTTTTTTTGAATGTCAAAACTTTATGATTTGCTCCGAATCACTTCTGAAAGTGCACATAACTTCCCCTCCTCACAAAACAGCATGTCTACCACCGTTTGCTTTGAAATTATGAACTCTAACATCTGTGCACATTCTGTGAAGGACAGGGTCAGCAGCATTGAATAACACTTGATAAACATTTTTCATTGAATACTGTGAATTGTAAGCAACACTCACCAATTCTGTCATCTGAGTTGTGGATGGGCTTGACCCCTCCAGATGCCAGGCGACATAATTCAGCCACAGTCAAACTCTTGTCATCGTCCTCCCCACGTTCTTTGAGAAACTCCAGTAGCTCCTATTGTCTTAATTGATACACAAAGGCGATAATCATGAATCTTGAAATATATAGAAATCACAATTATTTATAAAGCAGAGTTGCCACAATAAGACTGCAGCGTATCTTACTGCGGCATATCTATTTTGATACGTTAAAATACACAAAGGCAGGAATCACAAACACTTGCAAAGAAATAAATACTAAAAATGACAAGACCTTCTGTGCTCTTCCCTCTGAATTCAATGTTTTTTTATTATTTAAAAGCAATATGATGAAAAGTGAAAGATCAATAATTTTATAATTATGTTAAAATTCTGACTCTTCAAAGCATGCGCAAACAATTTACGAAGCTTCAAGCCCAAAATCCCAATCAACAGCAACATGCCAATGGAGCACTATTTTCAGCCTATTATAGCCTTCCAGACCCACCGATGTTGACCGTCAAACAAAAGGCGTGCATGAAGTGAACACTTAAAAAAATGCAAAATGTGCAAATTCAAGGCACATTACAATATGAATAGTAATACTGAGTTTTAAAAATGAATTACATGAGTGGTGTATCAAAGCACTGAAAAATACATCGTGACATACCACAAGTTTGTGTACAAAGCAGTTTTATTTACTATTTTCAAATGCACATTCAATTTGCTCACTATTGTAATATTGTAAAATGAAATTTTCTAACAAACAATTTAAGATAACAGAAGTACAATAAAAGAATCATAGTTCAGTCACCAAAATTACTAGAACTATTTTTAAAACAATCAGCGAGTGCTCGTAAAGAGCCAATCAAAGCCGCTGTTCTAAAAATATGGTAAAACTCTTACTGAAATTCACTGATATACAAAAGGAAAACCAATGGACAATCTTATGGAGCCTAGAAAAAGCCACTTCAGGAAAAACGTAAGTGCCAACAACAATATCCCAGAGTAAATTAAAACACAGATAAAAATTTTTACAATTGAAATTAATTCATGTGAGCATTGAAGAGTACATTAAAATTAAAACCTGAGAAGGCGGGTCACCAACAACCTGAATGAACATTCTAGAGACACGACAGCTTGTACGGTCCCTTTCAACCATTGCGTCGACAACAAACACTAGTAACGGGCTAACCATGATGACAGAATATTAAACACATAAAACATTACAACACTAAAAATCATTTTAAGAAATCACAACCATAACCGAAAGCAAGTCAATCCAAACCAAGTTTAGAAAGGGCAACCGAAAAGGAATTTAGAATGCTATACAGACACGCAAACGCTATACCACACATGAACTATCCCAAAAACATTACATTAAAACAAAATGGCAAAAACTAAAAGCAAAATATAAAACATGACCCACGTGCAGGTTGAGCCCTCGAAAGCCATAGATGACTAATACATAATTAATAAAATGGCGTACCAGAAGCTAATGAAGTCGGGAATGCAGCACAGAAAATAGAAACATAGCCTTAAATAAACTCACCATAGGGGCAACACTGTCACTGCATGCATACACGGAGGGAGGGGGACAGCAATGAGGAAGTAGAGGAGAAGAGGTACAGGAACCAAAACCGAGACGCGAGAGGTGTGGTGACCACAAATCTTAACAATGCGAGGAGCACGCTGCGACACTTACAACATGCTACCAAATGCTCTACATATGTACAAATATGAAATTCATATACCACACACTATATTATTCTGTGATATTTGAGAGACCAATAAATACTTATACAAAACTTTAAAAGACACATTGCCCGATGATCACCATTAAAATATTTACAAAACACCCTACTCAAAATTACATATATTTATAACACCCATCGTGGTACATTTAAAGCCAGAAGGGCTTTTCTTTGACATTCAGATTAGACACACAATCATTTATTTTGATTTCATAATGAGAAAGCCTGAACGACAGTTTTCATCACAAGAAACATTTGAAAATACCAAATTAATTTGCTGTAAACATAAATTTAACATCTGCAGGAATCCTTACATAAAAATCATCAATTCAGGAGTCTACAACAAAATTCCATCATTACTATTCATGAAAGTAAGGGCCCATTTTACTGCTAAAACAGACGTGGAGAAGGGCAATTTAAGCTGAAGCTTTACGCCAGAGGCGGTCCCTGCCCAACATCATGAATAGAGATTTTTCCGGGAAATTCAATTACAGTATAGTCTTGGTTAACCATCACCCTTTTAACCATCAGTTTCTGTTAACCGTCAGTAAACTGACACGACAAGTAAAATAATAAAATTTAACACAAAAAACAAACTTAATAAACTAAAAATGAAATAACTTTTTTCTCGCTTCATATTATATCAAATTAAGCACATTATTGAGTTGAACAATATGTATACTGTACTGTAATACATATACCCAGTAAAAATACATTCTGTGCGGTGCGGAATGCGAATGACTCACGTTTGTTGTTTGTGTACAACCTACATATGTACTTCGTTGAATCGTTCCGTCTTCCTCACCACCCTACTGGAATTCCTAGACACTCATCCGCCCTCCCATTCCTACAGTCAGTTCAGTAGCAGTAGTCACTTAGTCAGCAAGTCATTGTCCTCAGTTTGTTGTCAAAGTGTAGTGTGTTTTAAAATGTCTGAGAAACGGAAACGTGTTGTATTGGGACTTTCTCAAAAACTTGAAATTATAAAATGACTGCGTAAAGGAGAAGGCGCGACAAGTATCGCTCCGCTATGTGGAATCGAGTGGACGACAGTAAATTATATTAAGAAAGATAGAGATAAAATCGAAAGTCATGTTTCAAAAATGCAAACGACAGATGGAGATGTCAAACTAAGAAAAACTATGCAGCCAGCAAAACTGGACCAACTGAATAAAGTAATGTATCAGTGGTTCATTCAAGGCAGCAGTCAAGGGATATCAGTTTCTGGGCCCATAATAATGGCTAAAGCTATCGAGATGAACAAGAAGCTTGATGGGGATCCTTCATTTAAGGCTAGTATAGGTTGGCTGGATAAATTTAAGGGTCAACATGGCATAAGGCAGTTGGACATATCGGGTAAAAAACTAAGCGCTGATAGTACAGTCATTGTAGAATATTGGGAAAAACTAATGAAAGAAATAAAAGATAGAAATTTGGTCAGAGAGCAGGTTTACAACTGTGACGAAACTGGCCTAAATTGGAAAGCACTTCCCGTGAAAACCTTAGCCTCCTTATCAGAAAAATCTGCACCTTGTTTTAAAATGCAAAAAGACTGCATAACTGTTATGGTGTGTGCGAATGCAAATGGTAGACACAGGTTTCCTTTACTAATCATTGGGAAATCTAAAAAGCGTCAAGATTTCAAAAATATGAATTTAAACATCTTACCTGCCAAATATTATGCACAAAAAAGAGCCTGGATGAGCCAGGATATATTTAATGAGTGGTTCCACAGTGTGTTTGTGCCAAATGTAAAATCACATTTAAAATCAATAGGATTGCCTGAAGAAGCCATGTTATTAAAATGGCCAGGAATTGACAGATTTGACGGAGGCTTTGAAATATTAAATGATGAGGAACTTGTATTAAGTGCAACACAGAAGGTAGAATGTTTAAGTGAAGAAGAAGAGGATGATGCACTCAAGGATTGCCCCAAAATAATTAGCCACAGTGACGCTGAAAACATGTTTTCCGATTGTATTGAATGGTACGAGCAACAAGAAGAAGCAGACACTACATAGATATTACTCCTACATAAGATACGCAACACGGCAGCAACAAAAGCCCGTGGATGTTACAGCAAAGGAAAATGACAAACTTTTTTAGGTAGGATTATACTACTGAACATATACACAATAGTACTGCATTCAATATTGTTATTTTATCAACATAATTAACAGAAGTCTACAATATTTAATATCAAATACATACTGTGCTATACATACTTCTATTGATTGCTACCTGTTTAAAATAGTGCTAATTATCGTATACATTATTATCGCTAGTATATGTTGTGTCTTTGAGAAAAGGGGAAGGGGGGCATTTCTATTATCCGTCTATTCTCTCAACCGTCACGGTGACGGTCCTGAGACTGATGGATAATGGAGACTCCACTTTACACTTTTACTGATTCCATTAAAATAATTAAAATTAATAATACTACAATGCAAAATATTATTCTCACACACACTTTATTTTTGTAATTACCATGCTCTCAAAGTGTAACATTTTTGAACTCCTTTGTAAACAATCAAAAAAATTCCTATTGCAAACATGCATGTGACACTTGTACATGTTTTGGTTTCACCATCTTAATATCAGCATGTGTGCGAACGTATTTATGGCTGGTTGCCGGGTATTACATAGAAACTTTGAAAAAGGGAATAAACCGTTTTTTTAAATGTATGTTTCTTGCAATATTTACTGACAGTTTCAACATGATTTTTCTTCAATTGTCACCGCCTTCGTCAATGTTTGAAATGTAGTCTGCATTTCAAAACACTATTTTAGTACAGCAGTGAATTTAAACTTGTAGGTAAATATTTTTTTCAATAATTTTACTCTCGCGAATAACCACTTTTGTCATTATGCTTAATTAAAATATTTATCTGCAAACACATACCTTTCAATTCTCGAAAACGTGAAGCCTTTTGTGGGCACATTTGACAAGCTTTCTGTTTCCGTACGCATATTACTTAGTAATGTCATTTTGGTATACCAGTTTTTAAAAATTAATCCTAAAAAGTAAGTTTAAGATTTAGCTTCTATAGATTAAAATACCATAATAAGAGTTTTATTAAAGAAATATTTTAAACATAGGCCTATGTAATGGGCATATAACTTCAAAATAATGAAACAATTTTCAACAATAACATTATTAGTATTTACTTCTGACAAATGACATTTTCCTAGTTTAATAACAAAGTGCAAAAACACATACCTGTTATATAGTGTAAACCACATAAGTTTTTATGAAACGTAAAGGCAATTTCTCGTTGGCCATACAGGCACCGCCTTAAAATAAACATTACCATTTTATGGATTAGGCTAGTGCAATTACAGTAAGAAAACACATTTACATAATGCTGAAATGATTCTCATGTACAAAACATATACTCTTGTTGCAAATTGCCCATTGTTTTATGGTTTTTAACTACAGTTATATATGCTTCACGCTTTATTTTCTCACTCAAAATATACACAGATATCTTATCAGTACAATTCGTTGTATTTTTGCCTAGTGGAACTAAGCAAAACTTACTGGTGTTTGGTGATGCAGTAATAACATTAAAATCCTCTGAAATAACAAACTATAAAAAAAATTTCAACTTCACACGTAACCCGCTAAGGCATTTTCATGTAAATAACAGAGACCAACTTGTATACTGACGTCACAGGCACATCAACATGTCTGTTTTTCTCATGCAAAATCATAGTCTATTTTAAAATGCATTATTCTCAAGTTATACACACAGAAATAAAGAATGGACCACAGTGTGAGTTTTAAAATTTATTATTCGCATGGTAGGCAGAAAAAAGTAGGAAAAATCCCTATTACGAAAACATTTCCCTTCAAAAATAAGAAATTTTAACAACGTTAACACTCATTAGGCTCTACACAAGCTGTAAAACCGCAGGCAGAAAAAACTACAAATCATTTAACCAAAACCAAATTTCGAAAGTGGAACCAAACTAAAATTTGGAAAAACACAATGAAGCCACTAGAAACTATATATACTTCTCGCCGCCTTAAGTGAGTACAGAGGGAGTCAAACCTCTCCATACAAACAAAAAACCACGAACTACCTACATAACATCTACTGACCTTTCTCCAGCAGATGTCCAATGAAATGTGAATATTTGACACACCAATACAAGCCAGTTCAGCCCTGGCCAGCAGCCCAGATGGATCTGCTCTTATGTGAAGGAAAGGGGTGGGGTAGGCCAATGAGCATAGGGCAAGTAGAAGTAAGAAGTTGAAAGAGTGATGGGGTTGCAAACCTACACTCACACTAACTACCTGACTTCGGAAATGCAACACCAGTCTAATATGCTGCACACATTCAGTGCAAAATGTTTTAAAAATTGTAATTTTTTTCTGTCTATGGTCGCTAAAGATTTTACTGCTGATGGGGTACTCTTTAAAGATGTCTGTACAGGATGATTCACAGCACCTTTATCGCCCCTTGTTGTCGGAAACAACATGACACCAGAAGTTCGCGAAAAAATATTGATAACTATACCCAATATGAAGCATCAATTGGTAGTAAACCCATTCCCCTGAACATACCGAAGGTAGGCGTATGGGGGATGAGCTTTGAAATGGCAAAAAAGAATGTGGGTCGTATAAAGTATCGTTGGATAGATTGTCTAAAAGGAAACAACATTTACTAAGACACTTTTTTTCTGACATGCATAGTTTACGCACAATAAAATAAATCATCTAAGCATATGGTTTGTGATGTGTGTAGCTTACGCACAATGACAATTGATTGCAAACATGATTTTCTTACTACAATCAAAAGGAAATTAATGAAATAGTTTATTTTCTAGCTTGCATACGTAGTTTACATACAATCAAAAGGGCGTTGGGTGTACTGTAAATGCCGGTACAGTGTGAGAGAACTGCAGTGAACTGGGAACTGGAAAAACTCATTCCCACATAGCACTTTTCATAAGTGTTCTAAATGTCGACCACTCTGCATCAGACACAGCTCTGCTCTCTGTCTTACATTCGCGGTTGCTCGGCGAACCTCAGCACCGAAGAGAGATCCATATGCTTAACACATTAAAAGCTACTCCCCACCTGTGGTGTACAGATGGTTTGTAGGGTCTACGGTTAATGTTCAGTGGCACAGACTATAGGGTGCCTGGGATTTGAGGGTAAATCACACAATGACTTCATCATGACTTCTTAGTTTGGAACAGGTTTATTTAACGGGAATTTACTTATACATTCCCGGCACTGTTGCAGGAATTTATACATACTTAATGCCCTGCGAGTTCAGGCCTGACGGGCTGGTTACCATGTACAATGTTCTGGTTACGTTTCCGATGCTGTAGGGGCATTAGGTGTCAGGACAGGTCCCTGAGTAACGACGGGGTTACTTATCTGCACATGTTGCTTGGTAGTTGCTCTGGCAGTTGAGGTCTGGTGAGCTGGATGGCCCTGTTAAAGGCCCTCTGTGGTTGGCTTGTTGCACGCAGCTGGCTTCCTCTTGTCGTGGTGCCCCGCGTTGGGGCTCACCACTTGCTCCCATTCTCTGCGTAGGGTAGTAACGGACTGATTACTACCCTACCACGTCCCGGCGAGGGACCCCGGTGTAGGCCCCACTCATCCTTTGCGGCTATGGGCTGCACTGGACAATCCCACTATCTCGACATGGCACTTCCGTTGAAATTCACCACTCGACTCCGCCTTCTCGGTGCGTTGCAACTGACTGACTGGAAACTGACTGACTTATGTGGTAACTGGCTGGCTAACTCTCGTCCCGACGTGGTGAAACTACTCGTCTGACGTGACTCTGGTAACTGTCACTGATTCGGCCCTGCGTCTCGCGTTCTGATTTGGCTGACCCCTTAATGTTGCTACTTACTACCTGCGCATTCCGGGGTGGCGGTACTGAACTCCGCACTAACTACTGCTCGTTGCTTCGACTGACAGACGTGGCCGGGTTCCGATCTTCCCGGCCTTCTATCTCGGCGCGGCTGACCTCTCTCTGTGCGGTACTGACGAACTCTGTCGGAACTGCTCTACTGATGTACTCTTCTGACTGAACCACCCTCCCCGCAAAGAGGCTTATATCCTTTCTAGCCTCCCTCCCTAGTTTCCTGCACGTGTCTTTCTTGTTGGGAGGAGGGTGGAGGTGGGAGGAAGCAGTACAATGCAGTTCTAAAACGTGCCATGGTTCTCTGAAGGTTG
>NQII01001791.1:387786-438659 GCA_002778355.1 Clitarchus hookeri
GGGGGGGGGGGGGGGGGGGGGGGGTTGGTTAGTGACAGCGCCGCTTCTAATTAATACTCCTAATTACGCCACGCGTCATGCTGCTTTGATTCTGTCTTTCATGCAGTGTAAATCGAATGAGTGTCTGAATGAACAAATTTCCTATTGTCATTTAACTTTCATGCAAAACCTGCAGTTCCTGTAAGTGGTAGATAGCTTATCTGTTTGCTGCTTAGTGCTGCCTTATTTTCCGTGTTTGTTTGGAAACAGTTTAATTATTACAGTCAAGTGTATCCAATTATCATTGGTTGTGCGTAAACTATGCACGTCAGATATACAATGTGCACCATTACTGTATTTCTGGTTGGAGTGTGAGATTAGTTTAATACTAGCAGTGACCTGTGTGCCCTACTGCATAGACTCGTGCAGTAGTTATTAGACTATTTCAGAGCAAACACGGAGAATAATACAGCACTACGCAGCAAGTAGATACGCCATCTATCACTTAACAGGAACTGCAGGTTTTGCATGCACATTAACTGAGAATTGAAAATTTGTTCATTCAGAGTCATTTGGTTTACGTTCCAACCACTAATTGTGTGTGTGTTTCAGTGTCAGACATTGTCTGTCTGTGGTGTTGCTTTCTGAATGGAATGCCATTTACAAACGAAGAAGCATTTGACATGCTGATGATACTAGGAGAATGTTGTCAGAACTGCAGAGCTGCTACCCGTTTGTACACAGAGAGATACCCATCACTCGTACAATGTCTACCAGCATCTTGCATGTTGCATGCGCACAACCGGGCTTGTGGAAACGAACGGCAACAAATGTCGTCGCATCAGACAACCTGTGAGAGACGAGAGGGCTGTTGATGTACTTGCTGCCATGGTAGTAAATCCTAATGATTTTACACGGAGGATTGCCTGCGACTCAGGATTGTCTCAAGTACAGTGTGGAGAATCCTATCTGATAATCATCTACATCCGTACCATTTACAGTTACACCACGAATTTGGAAATAAAGACTTTCCTTAGCGCATTGATTTCTGCAACTGGTATCTGAGCAAGGACAGTGCTTTCCATCGCAGCAGGACTGATGAAGCCATATTCAAGAGTAATGGTGACATTAACATACATAATGCCCCTTACTGGTTTGCAGTCAACCTACATTGGCTCCGTCAAGTGGATAACCAGCATGTGTGGAGCCTTAATACTTGGTGTGGCCTTCTCGGACATTGTGTCATAGGACCATATTTTTTTGAATGGCAATTGAATTGTGCAGTTTATGCAGACTTCCTAGAGAATATTTTGTATCAGCTGATTGAAGATGTCCCTCTTGCTCTGCGATTAACTCTGTGGCTTCAACAGGATGGCTGTCCTGTTCACTTTTCATGCAGAGCCCGGCTAGTTGCTGACGTGTTATTCCCCAGACGGTGGATTGGATGAATGGGTCCTGTAGCTTGGCTACTACATTCTCCAGATTTGTCCCCAAATGACTTCTTTTTGTGGGGGGAATTAAAGACATCATCTACTATGTGTGTCCAACAATGAGGGAAGACATGAAATACAGAATCAGAGCAGCATGTGGATCTCTCAGCTGTGTTGAGGTCTGCCGAGCAACCGCGAACGTGAGAAGGAGAGCAGAGTTGTGTCTGATACAGGATGGTTGACATTTTGAACACTTATGAAGAGTGATGTGTGTGTGAATGAGTGTTCGCAGTTCCCATTGCACAGTGGTTCTATCACACCATATTGGTATTTACAGTACACCCGACGTCCTTTTGATTGTACGTAAACTAGGTACGCACGCCAGATAAACAACATGTTTTGTTGATTTCCTTTTGATTGTAGTTAGAATAACAATGGTTTTCGTTCATATTAATTTTGTGGAAAACACGCGCATCTGCGGTATGTTTGTGGTTATGGAATTACTACTAATCAATGATTTATATAAGGTATAGTTGTCATTATTTCTTTTTAAACCCTCGGTTTCGTGTTGTTTCTGAGATAAAGGGGTGATACGGGTACTGATAGGTTGCCTATATATATATCCTGGATATATAGCCGTGGTTCTTCACTCGCTACCAATGGGGTGCGGGAATTGTAGGAAATGGCCTCTAGCACCATGACACATCTCGTTAGGGCAGTGTGCTGCTCTACAATGAAGTGTGGATCATGGCGCTGGCTAGGATGTCTCGTATTCGGCGGTCGTCTATATCCAAGCAGAACCATGATTTATCACTGAACACCACTCATCACCAATCCACAAGCTATCAAGTTGCCCGTTCCTGGCAGAAGTTCAAATGTGCTTTTCTATAAGGAAGGCCTTTTCGAGAAGTTATGAAGAGCTTTGATTGCAGTTGTGAGGAGACAGTGTGCTGCCTGAGGTTGGCAGTACTGCATATCACGCCAGCCACTTTTGCTAATGTTGCTTATCCTAAGGAGTGTTGTGTATCACTTCCTGCTCCTCCTAAGCCACAGTCATGTAGTGTGTCAGGTCAATTAGTTCACTGTTCTTGCTTGCACCGGGCTTGCATAATTTTATGAATAATAAGTTTATTGTTCGTGAAATAGACCATCGACTGTTAGTTACGCTTTCATTCTGTGGTCGGCATCTTTGGTGTGCTTCCCGTGATGTGTAGATGCTGTATCATGCATTGCTAATAGAAGGAAAAATGTGATTTGGTTGGGTTGTTAAGTGGACGTTTGAGGGATGGGAGAGGTATATACTCTGGTAGTTATTTATATGTTATTATTTATTGTTCGGGATAGCTGCATTTGCAGTAAAATGTGTGCCATCTGACAAATACGAAAGTGTAGAAAAATGCAGACACCGGTCAGTAGTGCAATGAGTGTTGTTATTAAATATGAATAGTATGGAAGAGTTATCATAGGCGAAAATACGTAGTCGTGATTATATGGTAATTCACTGCTGTGTTCTTTTAAGTCCCGTAATTATGTGTGACAAGTTAGAGTGAATATGCCAGTCGTGTGTAATAATTGTGTGATATTGGAAACATGAATGCCAGTGCTTAATTGAAGCTGTTCCGGTTGGAAGTAAGTGTCGCTGAATCAGTGAAATGGAATGCCAATATGATCTTTGTGGTAGTGTTTGTTGCTCGGGTATCGCAAATGTGGGTGTTGTATATCAGTATCTTGTGCGTAAAGCGTAACACGCAGTGACACAGAAGATGTAATTCTGTTGTTCCAATGGATTCATGCTATAATTATTGAATAGTGCTATTTAAACAATCAATAAATAGTGGTGACGGTACGTTACTTATGAGGAACTGTTGTGGTAACACTTCATTAATTTTAGTGAACAAGTCATTGTGACATTGAAATTGACATGTTTCCAGTTTGAGTGGTTGTTGTTTTGAGAAGAACAGTTCTTTAAAGCAAGCGTGTGCGTTTGATGTGACCACTCGTGGAATGCGATAAGTATAGTGTGCCTGTTCAGCTGTTGGTTCGAATTCAACAAGTTGTTGTGACTGAAAGTTAAGTGCTATTTTCCTCTCAGTTTTGTGTAAATTGCATGACCTATTTCGCGATTGAAATGGTGTTGGTTTTATTTTATAAATTTGCCAGTCCGACTTTTTTTGTAATATCAGTATTTGAATTTTAATGAGAAATCATGAAGTGCTGACACTGCATTCCATAAGTGGAAGTTGATGGTATTTATCATGTTCCCTGGGTGAAATTGCTAATTTTAATTCAGTTGTTTGTAATTTTGTGTATAAGTCATTAAGATCATTTTAAAATGTATCTTTCTGAATGAGTTTGATAGGAAAGTGATTGGTTTTACATTGTGTAATATGAGTTAATATCTCATGTTCTTGTAACAAAGTGTTTAATATTTGTACTACAATAGAAAGTGTTATTTGTTGCGTGAGCGCTAGCAGTTCTATGGTAGCTGATGTTGTACCATAATGACGTAATGACAGTGTGATTTTGTTAATCGTGGCTACTATTTAATCTATCGTCAATTTGAGAAATGGTGTTTTGTAAGTTTTCTACGATTTCTTTGATAGCCTTATTACTCGTGTGTATGGAGTTTCTGAGTTTGTTAAGGTTTGATATGAGGATGTTATCATTTGAAATCAACTGATCAAAATTTTTTTTCACTGCGTATTACAACACCATGTAAACAAGTCTCCTATAAATTGGATACCTCTGCTTGTGCATGTTCATATATCTGTTTTGGCCTGAAATTCTGTGATAGTAAAATTGTTTTGTAAATTGTTAATCATCCATGAAATAGTTTTAGCATTGGTGCATAAGTAACTTATGTTCAACTGGCATATATGTTGTTCCCATGTTCGTGTGATATAAATTGGTTGTGGTGTCTGCAATGGAAATGATAAATCAATGGCATTATTTCTTTGTAAACTGTGGCTTGTTTTACTTCCGGCCAATAAATACTGGTGTGAATTCGGAATGTTGGAGAAATATTGCCGGAAGTGATAGAAATGGTCTGATGGATACATAGAAGGAGTAATAAATGTAGCAATACCATTGTTTCCATGTCGCTCATCTGAAAACAATATGACAAGTAAGTACCAATGTTAATTTATTTTTCATAAGACTATATTGCTCTATTATTACAGTTTACTGTTAATTAACTGGAGTGCATGCACATGTGCTAATGTGTTGTGAGAGTGTGGCGTTTGAGAAGGCAGGTTTGTGTCAGCGGCAGTGGGCATTGTTTGTTACAGGGGGAGGGGATGAAGGGTTGAGCTGTATATTGGGTGCCAATTGAGGTTGGCTAACTTGTGTAGTTGGTACTATATGGTTAGTCTTCAATTTGTCCCATAAATATGCCAGCTTTAGATTAATGATATTTACAGTATCTTGATATTTTGTCTGCGGTGTGACATTTAAATTAATATTGTGTTTTGGACAGCACTTTCAAAATTGTATATGGGTCAATAAATTTAAATGCTAGTCCTTCGTGTCTGTACCTGTGCTTGGGCCAGACCCATTGGTTTGGTTTATATGTTATAGGTCTGTATTTCTTATTAAAATATTTGGCCTGTTTATTCTGTCCTTCCCATATGTTTTCCGCTTCAATTTCTCTCGCCTTCTGTAGTGATTGCAGTCAATTGGTTGTGCAGATATCTGGTTTATTGAGCAACACATGGGAGGGCTGTGTTGCACTTACTCCGTGTATAAGATAAAATGGTGAAAAACCAGTAGTAGTGTTAACAGTTGTGTTATAATTAAATATTATGTACACCAGATACTTATCCCAGTTTTGCAGATCGCATTCAGCATACATGGTTAAGTGTTGTCCTATAACTTTGTTTACAGATTCTGTAAGCCCATTTGTCTGCAGATTATAGGCTGTCTTGACCAATTTCTTCACCTTTAATTCGGAAAGTAGTTGTGAAATAACTGAATTTTTTAAAGATGTACCCCTATCCGATAGTAAAAATTTTGGACAGCCATATCTAAGAATAACTGTTTTTATAAACTGTGCGCAAGTCTTAGAATCAATAGCTGGCACAGCTTTAGCCATTACGTAATGTGTGGCATGTTCTGTCATTACAAGTACATATTTATTCCCTGATTTTGTGAATGGGAGAGGATCTTTGCCATCTATAGACCACATGGTAAATATAGAAGGAGAGGAATTTATTGTAGCTCACCTTCTGGTTTGTTATGTGCTCATTCAGCATGTTGAAATGTTTATGTTTTGATATATTTTTTCACATCTTTGTTTATTGTTTCCTAATAATATGCTTGTTTAATTTTTTTGATAGTTTTAAGTATGCCAAAATGTCTGCCGCGTAATACTGCATCATGGTGAGCCATAATAATCTCTGAGACATAATGTTTAGGTACCACTGTTAAATGACGTCCACCTGTTAATGTGTGCACTTTATAATAAACTTCCCCATTCACTGTCATCCCATACCTGCAAGATAAACGACGCATAGTTGGGGGTACTCTATCGGGTTGTGTAAGAGCTTGTTTTATTTTAGAAATTAATGGGTTTACATGAAACGGTGAAGTAGTTGAAGGTAGGTGTTGTAATGGAAAGATAAATAGTTCTTTTTCTGGTTCAATTGTATTTTAAATTTTGTTTGTAATTATTGATGTAAATATTAATTTATAATTTTTGGAAGGTTGCATACAGGGAAGATATTTTCAATGGACTTATCACACTTATTGCGTGTAATTTCTGATTTTTCATTTGATAGTATGTTTATTTTAATTTGATAATATGTTGATGCTGCTTGTACGATGGCGGTAACTGGAAGTTGATTTGGTTCACATGGAGGCTTAATTTTAGTTTTATCTTGTGTTTCATTTTCCTTAAGGTTAAAATTTTTTCTATAATCTACCCAATTTTGCATTATAAGTTGACACGTGGCGTAATTAGGAGAATTAATTAGAAGCGGCGCTGTCACCAACTAACCCCCCCGCCCCCCGCCATCTTAAACCAGTGTAGGGACTTTGGCTGGCACGTGCCGTCCATTTACACATCCCGAGGTCAAGCAGAGAGGTAGGAGCGCGTGCAGGCCTTACACGTGTCCTGCTGCGCAGGGCTCCCACCCTCCTCTCCTTCCCCCTAGCAAGCCCAGTAAAATTTGTAACGTCGAGAAATCATGAGATAATCAGGCGTATTTCCACCTGAAGTCAGAAAGCACGCACCGAGAAACAGCTGGCAAGCTTGAAAAGGGTGCCACCACTCCCCCCCCAACCTTCAGGGAACCATGGCACGTTTTAGAAGTGCTTCGTTATACTGCTTCCTCCGCCCTCCCCCTCCCCCAACAAGAGAGACACGTGCAGGAAATTAGGGAGGGAGGCTAGAAAGAATATAAGCCTTTTTGCAGGGAGGGTGGTTCAGTCAGAAGAGTACGTCAGAGAGAACAGTTGAAGATTACTGCACAGAGAAGTTAGTTCGAGGGACAGTTCATCATCAGTATGTCAGTACGACAGTTAACAGTTGATTATTACTGCACAGAGAGAGGTTAGTCGCGCCGAGAGAGAAGGCCGGGAAGATCGGAACCCGGCCACGTCCGTCAGTCGAAGCAACCAGCAGCAGGTTACGCGGGAGTTTGGTACCGCCACCTCAGAATGCGCAGGTAGTAAGTAGCAACATTAAGGGGTCAGCCAAATCGGGACGTGAGATGCAAAACACGGAACGCCAGGGCAGAGTCAGAGACAGTTGCCCGAGTCACATCGGACGAGTAGTTTCACCACGTCAGGATGCGAGTTAGCCAGCCAGTTACCGCATAAGTCAGTCAGTTTCTAGTCAGTCAGTTGCAACGCACCGAGAAGGCGGAGTCGAATGGTGAACTTCAACGGAAGTGCCATGTCGAGATAGTGGGATTGTGCAGTGCAGCCCGTAGCTGCAAAGGATGGGTGGGGCCCACACCAGGGTCCCTTGCCGGGACGTGGTAGGGTAGTAAGCAGTCCGTTACTACCCTACGCCAAGAACGGGAGCGAGTGGTGAGCCCCAACGCGGGGCGCCACGTCGAGAGGAAGCCAGCTGCGTGCAACAAGCCAACCACAGAGGGCCTTTAACCAGGCCATCCAGTTCACTAGACCTCATCAACTGCTGGAACGTATCCGGGCTTTCCAGCCCACCAGACCTCAACTGCCGGAGCAATTACCATGCAACATGTGCATATAAGTAACCCCGTCGTCACTCAGGGACTTGTCCTGACACCTAATGACCCTACAGCGTCAGAAATGTAACCAGAATATTGTAACCCGCCCTTCAGGCCTGAACTCGCAGGGCGTTAAAGTATGTATAAAGTCCCGCAACAAGTGCCGTAAATATATAAGTAAATTCCCGTTAAATAAACCTGTTCCAAACTAAGAAGTCATGATGAAGTCATTGTGTGTGATATACCCACAAATCCCAGGCACCCTATAGTCTTTGCCACTGAACATTAACCATCTACCCTACGAATCATTCTGTAAACTACAGGTGGGGAGTAGCGGCGGTAATGTGTTAATGCTTAGTTATTGTATTTTTAATCTCCTCCATTTTTTTTGTGTTTAAGAAAATTACTACTGAGAGTGCCTGAAATATGTTATCTGGATGTGGGGAAATGTTAAATAATGTATACATTTTCCCATTTATGTGTTTGGTACATATGTTGAGTTGCTGTGTTCGGTACACATTATAGGTAATCTGCTATAACATTGTGTTTATCTGTAACAATTTTTGTTTCAAATGAAAAATCACTTGGTGCTGTTAAAAATTTTTAAATGCAGAAATTGTGTTTGGCCATTGATCTTAAGTATTTAAAGGTTTTATGATCAGTTCCCACAGTAAATTTACGACGATATTAATGTTGTCGAAAATGTGTGCAAAAATATTTTACTGCCCCAAGTTCGCGTTATGTCATTGACCAATTTATTTCATTTCGTGCTAATGTTTTGGATGCATTAGCAATAATAAATCTTTGTCCTTGGGAATGCTCTTGTAGTAATGCTCCAGCAATAGCCGTTTTTGATGCATCACAAACTAAAATATTGTGCCAATTGTCTTTGAAATGTTCTAAAATTGGCGCTGTTGGTATCGCGTCTTTTAATTGCAAAAAGGCCGATTGTTGTTGTATTCCCCAATACAATTTTGTGTTCTTTTTAGTTAATTATATTAATGGTTAAGCAATTTGAGAGCAGTTACTGATAAATTTTCGTAAATATGATGTGAGACCTAAAAGTGACTGTAACTTTTTTAGATTGACTGGTTGAGGTGTATCTATGATTACTTTAGTTTTCTCTGGATCAGGTGTCAGGCCTTTCTGTGTTAATTTATGACCTAATATTGTTATTTCTGGAAATGCAAATATACATTTTTTTAAATTTAATTTGACTCCAAATTGCTTGCAAACAAAGTCAAGCACAATATGCCAGAGGAAGAAATCAAAGAAATTCTGTATAACTCTTTTTTAGCACCATCAGTGGAGATAAACTGATTGTAATGCAAAATAACACATTAATGGACATGATCAACAACATTAAATACATTGAAACAGACACACAGAAATACAAGCGTAATTTAGAAAACTATACAAAAACATCAAACACTTTTCTGGAAAGTCAAATCAAACAACTGAAAAAAGAAATTAATAAACTTTCTATTGACAAGGATACCACACAGACAGATCAAATACAACAAAACAAACAAGAACCGCTCAAACAAAAGGGGTATGAGAGACAAACAGACTACAAACATAAAGGAAATTTAACACATACAACAAAATCTCAATGCACTCAACTCCCTTATTCCAAGACCGTTTATTATACAATAATCCGTTGTATTTTGAAATTTTTTCCTCTGTTGCAAAAATGTTAATTAATTCATGTGTAATCCTTTGCCATGTGAGTAAGTGAGGTTTAGTTTTGTTTACTATGTTTTCATAAACTCTTTCAGCAGGTCCTGTTAATTGTACTTATAATCTTTTAATTTTTGTCTGTTCGTTCCACTGATTGATTTCCACACGTGTTTCAAATTCCTTTATGAATTATAGTATTTCTTCTTTGTGACTGCCATTAAATTTCTCTAAAGTTACTGGCTGTTGAATTACTATATTGAATTATAGTTGCTGTTCCATTTTGTTTTGAGAATTTAGTATATTTTGTCTCTGTAATGTTTTGTAATGTTTCATTTTCGTCCCCAATAAGCTGATTCAGTAGTGAAACTGTGTCTAAATTTTGATAACTGGGGCCTTACATGTTTTGAACTGGAATTTTGTATTCTGCTGTGTTAGTGTAAAATTCAACTCTACGCATATTTGTGTGTGTGGTCTGCAAATTTTGTAAATATTGTCTCATGAATGGCCTTTGAATTTCTGGTGTGTGTTCTGTTTGGGTTTATTTTTCTATCACTGTGGTTTCCTGTTTGTCTTCTTCTATATTATTTGTTATAGGGTTTGCAGTTATCTTATCTAGAAATCTTGTGAAAGAAATTTGGGCTTTAGGCATCTGAGTCATTTAAAATATAGCATGTTATGTTTACTGTATCTAGCAAAACCATACCATTTGTTTTTCTATCTACTCATGCAATAATAAGGAAAATAAGCGTGATTCAAGCACATGTAATTGTTATAACCTGTTTATGTTAGTATTTGCTTCTGCAACTTAGAATTTAATTTGTTAGATATCTAATGGTCTATTGTGAGTGGGTGGGTGGGGGTAAAATTAGTAGGTTGTGGAGATGACTCACTTATTAGTGAAGCGGTAAGGATTTTTAAGGGTCTCCACCATTTGCTATGTTCTAACTCCTATGGGAATAAGAACAAAAAAGGGTATTCGTAGCATTAGTATAGGAAGTTAGGACTAGAGAAGAAGTTCATAGTAAAGGGTTAAAAAAATATTTATTTAATTATTTTAACAGAAGTAATAAGTCATACAGAAGTTATAGCTATAAGGCCACCGGAAGAAGGGAAGAAAGGAAAGGTTATTTTAAAGTAGAGCGACCATGATTTAATGAGGAACTCACCCAATCTCGCACTCCGGACCCTCTGTCCAGATCGCCACCAGCTCCTCGGCTGGTCGCCGTTCACTCCCCTGGACACTTGCCGACTGCGACAATCTCCTTCCTCGCAGTCCAGTCCACACTTCGTGCCCCTCCACGTGTGTGTATGTTGTAATGATTTCTGATTGGCTCCCGTTGTGCACTGGAGGTGAAGTCTGCTATTAGTTTGTTGAATTTAGTCTGGAATGTCATGGTGTCTGCTGGACCCACATTTTATGTTGTTCTCTGAATTTTATTATTGATGTTTAGAAATTCCATTCCGGCTCACTCTTATGGTTATTTAGTTTTGTAAACTCGCCTGTGGCCTTCTTTACAGGTATTAATGTGAAAGGTTGTACACAACAGGGCCATGTACCCTTACAAGCTAATGTAAGCTGCAGAGTACAAGCATTGTAATATATAAAATAGAATATTAATGAAAGAACAACCTCATGTATTAATTTTTTTTATTAATAGTGTTAATGCAATAATATTGACTATTTATTTATATTTTTTCTATTAGTTTTTTTTAAGTACAATGAGAATTTTCAGGATTTGTTAAACCTTGGAAAATATTTACTTTTTAAATATCTTCTGCCATTTAACAATATCATTTTGGCAATGGCTAATACATAATAATATATCCCGAGACACTGTGAACAAAAAAATTGTTATGCAAGTTTCAGTTTTTAACAGGACATGCGATTGAATTGTGAACATATCTAATTTCGCAAAAATTGTTTTTTTAAGGCATTGAAAAAAATGCAAAGAAAATTACAATTTTTAATTCTAAGATCCATAGAAATGGAAAGAAATTTTAAAATTCAGAATCTTTTGTAACATGCCAGGTCTGTGGCTGTCGAGTATAACAGAGAAAATGTTTGTTAAAATTTGCAATATTAGGGGAAAGAAATGGATGTATTATGTTAAAGTGTTGTGAAAAGTAGACAGTGTAATGGTACCTATGTCATTTTTTTCCAGGAACAATTCCCCAATACCACATGTCAAAGTCATTTGCTGATCGCCGTTACAAAGTTCAGAGTGCACGGACATACTTTTATTTGAATGAGGCACAGTGTGAACGCAATCTAGAAGTGTTTGAAGAATGCCTTGAGAAGGTATCAGGTAAGTCATTTTATGTTTAAAATTTATGAAAATAATTTAAAATATGCTTGTTTCCAGTGTGTAAATTTTTCAGTTATTGTATAGATAAATAGCCACAAAAATTTCTGCCTGCTTGTCGAAAATCCTGCTTAAACCTATATTATACAGAGCCTGCTGCAGGAGTGGATTAGATGAGGATAAAATACAGAAATTACAGAAATAAAAAAAAAAATTGAATCCGGCAAAGTGAAATGCTGTAGGTTTTAACATTTCTTAATTCATACAGTAATTGTTACATATATAAAACATTTTGTCATGTAAATAATTACATTTTCTTTAAAATTGCACCATAACTGATACATTGAAACTAGTTATGATGAATTCTGCAATTTTTATTTGGAATCAGAGTTTCTGTCCATAGCTGAGGACAGCATTGAACATCTGTGCTGATGCATTGTCTAAGAGACTGTATCTTGATGTTATTTGGAGCTCACATTAACCTTGCATTAATTATTGTGTCACTTATTCCACCTCCTCCCCTCCAACAAGAATAGTTGAACAGGTTGTAACAACTGTAATATCTTCTAAAATTATATTTGTTTTAGTACTTTTACCTTATTCTTATTTGTAGTCAGATTCCATACAGGAAAACTGTGTTTTTCTAGGATGGTGAAATAAATATTACAATGTGTAGTCAGGTCAGTAATGTTACAATATGTCAAAGAACACAGATGTTATAAAAATTACAGAGGATGTCCCACAGTGATGGATGTGAATATTATTGCTGATGGCAAAGAAATGTGTGTTCTGAAACATGGCACTTCCATAGCTGATGAAGACTCCAGCATCTACTTGAAAAGTTTGGTTCTTTAGGTAGAGCATATGAGGGCATGGATGTGGAGAAAATATGTTCCATTCATCTGCTCTGTAATTATGTTTAAATCAACAGCAACTTGTAGTAATAGATGGAAAATTGTTCAATGTCATGCGTTGGAAGAAGAAGATGATTGGAGGGTATATTCTCAGTTTGTGCAGTGCAAATACAAAAGCTGCTAACTTCAGTTCATGCCTAAAATTAAATGTTATATATACAAAGATTGTGGAAGTTTAAGAATGATGCCATAAATTCCCCCAGCCATATATTTGGTAATCACAGTCACCATAACGATAGCTTCTTTAATATATCTTATTACAAAAAAGTAAATTTTTTTCAGTCTCAAAAAAACAGGCCTGTTCAGTGTTTTATCTGAGGGAAGAGGAGAAACTACATGGAAAGGATCATACCAAGGTAGATGCACAACATAAGTAGTTTCCCACAGTACCCTTATACTAATGTATGCATTGTACAAAAAGATGTCCAAGGGTAGCCAAACTGTTTGGGTTGAAGAAATTGCAAGCTTTCAACAAAAGGATACAGTGTTCTCAAAGAAAAAAGAAGTTTGCCAACTTAACAAAGTTTAAACTGATTATGGCTCCCGTGCTTAAAAACCTGACATACCAAAGACACAATTCAGTGAGAAGAAAAACAATTTTGGCTAGTTTTGTCAAAGAAAGGCCAAAATAAAGATAAATTGAGAAAGAAACAGTGCTACAAAGGGAATCAGAAAAGTGAATGGAAGAATGATGGAAACTTCTGACAGTATCATTCTTTGGTAAGTACAGTCGTTAAAGATGACCTCAAACCAGTAGCCAAAGAATATGCCCACTGCTATCCAGCGTGGCAGTATTCAAATGCAAATGTGTTTTTTTTGTTGCCTATATCAAAGAATGAGGGGGACTGTAAATGTTCTGCCAATGGTATCTGTTGACAGAGGGCGGCCCCACACACGTTGGATGCCTAAAGGGGAAGGCATGATTCTGGGAATGGTCGAAGAGGATCCCCACATTAGTACGCCTGCAATTACTAAAGCATTGCATGTTGACCATTGTACTGTTCACTTAACCATTCGAGATGAGGATTTACACCCATTTCACTACATATGTGTTCAAAACTTCATGCAATGTGACCACCTTCCTCACGTATGCTGCTGTGAGTGGCTCCAACATGAACATGGGCATGATCCACACTTTTCTCAGAACATTTTGTGTGATGAAGCTACTTTTTGTCACAATGGTATATTCAACATTACAACCACCATGTGTGGGCAATGGAAAATCCTCATGCAATTTATGAGAGAGGACTACAAGTCCGTTGAAGTGCAAATGTGTGAGCGGGTATCCTTAGTAATAGGGTTGTTGGTCCCTAGCTTCTTCCCAACTGTATGACTACTGCTTTATATCATGTATTCCTGAGAGATTTTTTATTTGAACTGCTTAAAAATATGCTACTAGCTGCTCACTACTGCACGTGGTTCCAGCATAATGGCACAATGGTGCATTATGTAGTTTGCATGCGAAACCACCTTCACAACACTTTCTTTGATAGGTGGATAGGTAGACTTCTTCCTTTGGACTTCTTCCTTAAGGAACTTTTCTACACCAAATGACATTGTAGATGTGGTACCAAAACTTAATGCTGATTACTACAGTTAATGAAAAGATGGTAAATAATGTGCAAGGTAATTTTTTGTGGCATGTGGCACAAAATGGAAAGTGGACACTTGAACATCTGATGTAAATCCCGCTCTACTAACAAATTGTTATGGACCCCTATTGTGAGTCTTTAATTTGGCCCTTATACTTGACGCATTCTGGGTTTGACATCAGGGAAAAAACGAGTGCTTTAGGTATAGGTTAGAGGTCTGGGACAGAGGCCTGCCAGACAGATGATACTTTCCCTAAGGCGTCTGCTCAGAGAGAATGAGAATGAAGGGCGTGCAGTCATCGGCCCTTAGATGTGGCCTCCCCTGATGATCCAGCATCGGAAGGTCCACTATAATCCTATGTGCCTGGTTTAGTGAGAGGTGTTTTAATCCCTATAAACGCATACTCACTCCTGTATTAGGACTATTTAAGTACATCCTAAAGCCTTTAGACTTATGCTGAGAATTACATTAATTGATGCAGTCGTGAAGCGGCTGATTAAATAAATATGCCTGGTGACTTTCACACGCACTCTTATTTAATGAACTCTTTGAAGAGACATGTACATGATTGTCCCCACTATGTCTCGGGGTACTCCTAAACAGTTAAAATGGCATGTGGCCTACATGACTTAAGTGCAGAATTTACGCCTCAAGAGTGTACAAAAACTCTTGAGGTGTGTGGTGGCGCACTCTCCGGGCTATAAATCTACATAACTGTTCCATAACTGTTCCAGAACAAATGAAGAAACTATTGATAAACTAAATGTCTGGGGCAAAAGTAGTGAAGGCCCGGAGAGGCCGCACATTACATCTACCCCAATCCGTTACTAGGAAGCAACTGGTGTCATGGCGCTCATGCCAGTAGATTTGCACGGTGTGCATGCGTAAAAGTATGGAGGATTTTGCAAGTGAATTTCAAATGATTTACAATTAATGGTGATGATGATGGCATGAGAACACTTTCAAAATGATGTAATGAATGAGCACTTTAAGAATTAATATAAAAATCAATACAAATAAAAGAATACATGTGGCACTAAGTGTTTAACATACTACTGCTACATTACTTCTTACGTGTGACAACAATGTAAATAAATAAATGCTATGTTGTTTGGGCAACTTAGTGCCTGACATTGAGTTTAATATCTCCCTGAAAAAAATACATAACACTTTTATGATATTGTAAAGGAGTCAAATTGGTGTCAGAACAGCAAAGGGGGAAATAGGGCAAAAAGGGGAAAGGGGGAGGGTTTGAAGGGGTGAGGGTAGGTTTGGAGGAGGTGTGAGAAGGGTGGCTCAGTTTCCTATCTACATAATATGTCAACTTAACTTTCCAAACTAACTAAGGCTCGATTAGGTAATGAACAACACACTACTAAAACCTCAAAAAATGTTACTTATGGTGTAGCCAGGGGGGTGGGGGGGACTGTTTTCGTAGCATCCTGAAGCTCCATAGCCTAACACATTAGCAAGTAGAGCACTAAAAACTTAATCACTGTAATATGTGTACTCGCTCGACATTGAAGAGTTATAACATCTAAGGATCAATAGAGGACAGCTGTCTGGACAAATAAATCTTCTGCATAACACCTTATAAAAAAAGAATCAGAATTACACTCTTTCACATACTAGGTAGGATTTCTACTTCTATTTAAATAAGTGAAAGATTTGAGATTCTAAACATAACTATTTACTTTAATTTTTTTTTTCTCAAATTTGATAAAAAGTACTTGTTCTTTACAAAGGTACTTGGTAGGTCTCGGGAGCTTCTTCTAATCATGAAAGAACCAGTACTTATAATAAAACCTGGTTTGCTGAGATAATTACACAAAAAGTCTTGTCTTATTTGCAACTCTTTGACTTTACAGACTTCACAACAAACATTTACTATTATAATAACTTTGCTCAAATTACCTACGAGGAGAAACATCTTAAATCTTTATAATCAACTCTTCAGTTATCCTAGTTAGGCCAATCGGCAAACATTTTAAAACTTTGTGAACAACTAGTAGGCCTTCTGAACACAGTCACATAATTAATCTTAGGTACATTGGCTTCATTCCTGTCACGGTTCTTAATCACTACAAGTCTAAAATTTGTAACTTCCAAAATCAAACTAAACCCAACCAATGCTGAAGCCTGGGAACTAACTACGATAGACTATATAAGCGTGGTTCACTTAGTTTGCATTGCTACATAATGCAGAACTCCAAAGTCTCCTCCGACCTACCTCAGGACATCTCTTATCTGTTTCTCTGCGTCATGCACACGACCATCTCGCTTCGTAGACCGATGCCAACTCTCTGTCCGGTAGCGCATCCTGGACGGACCCACACCCCTGCTTTGCTGTTGCTAGGTGGGCGTCAGTGAAAAACTCTGCTAACGCCGCTTCTGCCTCACCCCACGGTGCTCCAGTCTACCTATAACTCATCCCTTGGGTGCCCTAGAGCCATGCACGGCCGTCCTTGTGCCATGCGCCCTCAGTGATTTCACATACCACGCCACCGCTTTGCCGTCTGCTTTACCGGCCCTCGCATCTGGTCTGCCACAGCCCACGTGCATACATCTGCTGGCCTGCATGGTCGAACAGAGGCCTAGGACAGCACAACCCCCAGCCGCAATGTGTGCTCGCAAGAGCCCCGGCTATCCTAATCCCTAACCCAGCCATCAGGCTATATAAAAGTGAGTATTATAAAATTTTTGGGCGGTGGGGGAACCTAAATTGACAACAAACCACTACTATAATTTAAAAGCCAAAAGGTCATGAACAAATACAGGATGACTCAAAACAAGACAAACAAAAATTACTTCCTGTAAAGCAACAGCTCGCATCTGAACAAAAAAGCACTAAAAATCCAATGAGAACATCAACAAAAGTAAAATCGCGGTCTAACACTGATCTGAAGAAAAAACAAAAACTAAAATATCCTACACCGCAAAAATTACCACGTGACAATATTACCAAAACTAAACAATATCAAAATACCCTGTGGCACTTGAATGCTTTTGTGTACATGTTACATCATGTCCTGTGTTGGTTTTGGAACATGCAGGTTATGTTAATTAGAGTAAACAAATGACAAAAATATGCTGTTTGCACTTAGCAATTTTAGAAACCTTTTTAAGAAACATGAAGCACTGTGAATTTAAGAAGCCTGAAGCACTGTGAATAATTACTTATAATTTTACTACCAGTTCGCACAGCACGTTATTTGATACACTGCACTCAAGTGGCACAATGGTGAAACACTGATGCTCTGACAGGCGGATTGGCAATCGACGGGACAAACGGTTGCAGGTAGGAAAAACGTGGAACACATGCTTATGCTGTAGAGTGGTTTTTATTTGTGTGCATTGTCATTATACAATATATCACATGTGGATCTTTACAATGCATAATTTACTGCTTCATTACAGCTCTACTGTGTAGCTGGTGCGGTGCCCCACACACAGTCATATGCTATATAGATGAGGCTGCTGAGACCAAACGGTTGGCCATAATAAAAAAAAGTTACAATCCACCATTTTTGTACATTGTGTATGTGTAACATATAGGCTGAATATGAACTCTACCAACAAACTTCGGAAGGTGGAGTCATAAAAAAATAGGTTGAAAGTATAAATGAGATGTACAGCCTAAGTTTCTTCCGGAAGGGTGTAACCACCCTTGAAAGTGTAGCTGAAGCTGACGTTTGTTGCTAGTAACATAGCCAGAATGAAAGGCAAATCTCTGCATTTCTGGATGATACATTATTAAATGATGATGTGCAAACCATAAAAAATTGGGTGTGGTTATCAACCCCCTATCATGAAAATGGGAGGTTGGAATTCCCTTTGTGAATTTAAAAATGTAACTGTTTGATATTTTAAAATTTTTTCCTGCAGTTTAGTAATGTACCATACATGGTAAATGAAAAAGCCATCTTGTGTTTTTATGCTAAATGCCACTGTTTCCAAAAAAAATTAATGCTTAATGATACAACATTGCAACTTCTGCAATTAATTATGCATTCATTTCTCAAAAACGATGACGTGTAAGGTAAAAACTCAAGAGAATTTTTTTTTCATGTATGGTTGATTATTAATTTAGAGGAAGCTACCCAAAAATGCCACATAGTTACATTTGTAAATGCGCATACGGAGTTCCAGTTTTATCTGTTTTATGGATGGGGGTTGACACAAAACCAATTTTTTATGATTTGCACTTCATCATTCAGTAATGGATTATCTAGAAACTCAGAGATTTGTCTTTTGTTCTGGCTGTGCTACGAGCAATGAACATCTGCTTCAACTATACTTTCAAGGATGGTAACACCCTTCTGGAATAGACTTAGGCTATATTATAGATTATATATACATATTTTTGACCTATTTTTTTTATGAATCACCTGCCAAAGTTTGTCAGTGGAGTTAATATCCATCCTCTATATATGTGTATTCTTGAAATGTGGGTAATAATTGGATGAACTTCGTACTGCAGCCTGAGATTCCAGGATCAATAAAAAGTGCTAAACTACCAGTTAAGCATAGTTTTTGAATGAAAATTGTTTTTGATGTCACTATGGGAATCAAGAATAAGTATTGATCACAATTATGGAATGAATTGTCTCTCAAGAAATACAGCCCATACTGTAGCACATGAATCATTACAGGATTTGTAAGGTAGCTCTCAGCACATGAATAAATATATGCTATTTCAATTTTATTTGTAATAAAATTTATGAATAATAAAGTTTTTCTTATGTTTTTATAAAATCTCATGTTGATGCATGGAGTCAAATATATTATGCAGTGCAAGGATTTTTAACAAAAAATTTTGAGACCTTATGTTATAAAGATTACAAGATTAAAAATACATTTAAATGTTCATTTTGAATATATTTTTAATTTTTATTACACTATTCTATTATAATTATTGCTTTTCTTCATGAATTGTTGAAAAACGTTATTGGTGGTCATGATATTAGCAATAAGTATAACAATTTATGTAAAAAATTTAATTTTAATAACATTGGAAACCTTGAAGATTTCTTTAATATTTAATGGCATTCAGAGTAGCTGCCCAGTAACGTTATTTTGTAAAAAAAAATGTGGTTTGGCTCACA
Source organism: Clitarchus hookeri (assembly GCA_002778355.1). Classification (NCBI taxonomy): domain Eukaryota; kingdom Metazoa; phylum Arthropoda; class Insecta; order Phasmatodea; family Phasmatidae; genus Clitarchus; species Clitarchus hookeri. Next base: position 406,982 of record NQII01001791.1, read on the forward strand.
TTTATATTCAGAATGAGTTCAATGAAGCCAGAGGGAGATAGCATTTGCTAATGTTATTCTTTTATTAAGCACTAATACACACAATACTTCCACAAATTACAGTCATTAGTCATTTTCTTATTTATTCTTATGTAAAATTAGTTATCCTTTTGATTCTAGTAGTTTGCTACATGGCTTCTGCATAGATGTATCTGGAGATCTGTTCCCAGCATGAATAATGTGTGCGGTGACTGCATTAAAATCATAGGGCTGTCCTGTTTCACTCAGCAACTGTACCAACAATGCAAAGATGCACCATAGTGAGAAAGCGGACTTGGTTTTGATCTAGAGCAAGGGGCTATGTCAAGCATCCCTTACTTTCCCAGGAAGACTACGGTCGGGCTGTGGTGTACCCTGCCAGTTGGCAGCTGGTCATTGAATTTGTTTGTCCTGTAAACAACAGGTTGTAGGGCACCCTGAACAAGCATTGCTACAGGAAATATGTGGTTTATGGATGCAGATGGCTAGAGAGTTATCCAGGCACTGTTTGGGTGCAAGAAGTTTGGGTGACTGGAGGTGGGGCAGTTACCTCAGTGATGATTTGGCACACCTCAAAGGCATCACCAGTGTTAACAGGGCTGTGTTTTCCAGTGAGTTGTGTAGGAGTGGTGTGCATGATGTGGAGTATAGTCATGGTGTGAAATGGCTGAGAGGATTTATCATGTTTATTTATGGGTGAAGTTAGAAGAAATGAGTAGAGTTATTGTTTTACATTGTACAATATCACACTCACATCAACACTCATATTTATTTACGTTATCAGTGACTAGCACCATTCATTTATCATTCATGTTTCAAATATTATGTATATGTATGTGTGTATATAGGCACTATATTTGTAATACTCATGTTTAATTTATTCTGTTGTGTGTGATTTATATTTTGTTTTGGTTTACTTTTTTTAGCAGCAGTACTGGTACTGGTACGTGTACAAAAAAACTCTGGAACATGTTTTTTCACAACATGGTTTTTTTTACATAGCAGTTATTACTAGGTTTTGAGATTATAGCAAAAAACACTGGTCATGGCAATAGTGATGTGAAGAGAATGATAAAGGATGTGGATTTTGAAGAGCTTTTGTAAAGTTGTTGCACATCCCAGGGTCATTTGTTGTAAGCCACTGGTGGAGTTCCTCACACACTTGCTGTCAAGGTGGGGTGTGTGAGTAAGTTATACTTGGGGGTATTAAGCCCCCTCTACATGCTGCTGAGATGTGTAATCTAATAGCCAGTTAGATGTAATTTACAGTGATTTAAATCAGCCTAAAGAGGGCCAGGTCCTGAAATATCTTATGTGACCAGGTAAGTCAATAAGGAACACATACAAATGTACTGAAATGTTGTATATTAATTTGTGTGGTGCAGTGTAATATTTCAGATCACAACAGTTAAGCAGGCATGGCATATGAGGCCTGGCATAACACGATGCATAAGCAAACACCTGAATTTCTTGTTGAGTTACGAGTAGTTAAACTTCTGGTGTTCAACAAGTCTGACAGAGGGAGGTGCCACACCTACGAGAAAAGAAATTAATCAAAAGGTTCCAATGATTTTACGCCTATTGAATCAACATAATGGCTGCTGAACACAAGGAAGGATTAATGGTGTGGTGTGAAATGGTGACTGACCAGCACTCTTGCACCCAAAGTTTAAAATAAATTTATTTGTTGACCTAATTAAGATTTACAGAAATTTATATTGAATACACCACATACTCAGTAGTGAGATAGTATAATTGTATTGTTAGATTTTTTGATTTTCCTTTGATACGTCTTTGAGTCCCTTTTTAAACAATTTTTAAATATTTGAATTTGTTTATAAAATTACTACAATAAGTTTTATCTTGTCAAAATACAATAAACACTAACTAAGACATAACACAATAAATAAATCCTGTAAATATTATGCAATTTTATAACAAAAACCAGTTGGAGGTTTCTTTTTAATATCAAGTTTGGTGCGAAATAGCCAGAAACTGTATTGGCTTTTATTATATGCATCATAAATGTTTGATAATGTCATATTGCTAATGATTATATTACTGGAAAGTTATACTCCATGGTGGCACGTCATCACAACACGCAGGGCATGTGTGCATGTGCTCATCCCTGGTGGTGGTGGCACCAGGAAGTGGTAGTGAGCTGCAGCAACAAGGCATGCATGCATGCAGGGTGCATCACTCCAGCCAGTGCAGGCAAGCTCTGCACTCCTTTCCTCCTCAAGTGTACCAGAACTGATTAGTCCCAGCTGTGGTGAGGGGAGTTCCAGCTTGCTGAACCCAGGAGAGCAGCTTACAGTTGCCAACAACCAGTTGTGCTATAGACTGATCACGGTTACTTCAGATTTTTTTGAACCCTGCTGAAATTCTACTTCCATGCTATTCCTCCGCCTCATGCAAACAAAGTTTAAAGTATAGAAATCGGACAAGGAGCAGGCCGCCTTACAGAGGAGCAAATCCAAAAAACTATGCGCGTGGCAGCGCCCCATTGCAACAAGGCCAAAAAACAAAATAGCTGCTAGAACATGAAAACATTTTCTACAGCACCTATTGATACCTAGCAGCAGAAGCTGTCCCTGACAAGCTCTTCCTCTTCACACTGTTGTGGCTGGGCTGCCTTCAACCGCCGACACAAACGATCTTGGGAACCCAAGTTTATTCTACCTTTGACTATCTTGCTGCCCTCACAGATGCTATTGCTGACACCAGTACAAGGCTACAATTGTTGGAAGTCACCTCCCTCAAGGTCTTGTTTGAGAGATTGTCGATGCTTAGGACTTCAACAATTGCAGAAATAGCTATGACATTATGGCGGGAGATTGCTGCAGTTGCCGTGACCATTCTTTATCAGTATCAAGTTTTCACAGAAAGAGCTTGCTGGGGGCCAGTAATGCCCTCCATGGGTATGCCATTTCATTTATGTAACCTCACTTATCCTCACACACTAGAACCCAAACAGCTACAGACTTATTACTAAAATGATAAGAAAAATTTTTAAGCTAGTTGTCATATAAGGTTATTTTATAAAAATATGTAGTTTGGCACAAATGGTATATTCAGCATGAATTATGTGAAGCCCGTTACAGATAATATTTTCATGTGCTATTCAGTTACTAGCACTGAGAGACACAACACAGCACTTCATAAGTCACATGGGGCCATGGTGGCTGAGCAGTTAGACTGGTCACCTCCTACCAAGGCGAACCGGGTTCAATCCCCGGCTTGATCACTCTGGATTTTCGCAAATAGAAATTTTGATGGACAATGCCACTGGTCGGCTGGTTTTTCTATGATCTCTTGTTTCTCCCACCCTTGCATTCTGGTGCTGCTCCATTCTCACCTCATTTCACCCTCACTGGCTTTCAAGACCTTGTTGTTAGAGCCGCTCCAATCTCTCATTCATAAATCACACTTGTTTTCTTATTTAATCTTGTGTAAAATAAATAATTCTTTTGATTCCAGCAATTCTGCTTCATGATTCCTGCTTGAACAGGTTTGAGGATTTGTTCCCAGCATGAATAATGTGCAAGTTTGTCTGCCTCATGAAAGTGGATGACTGTTTAACTTGGTGACTGCACTAGTGATGCACCACGGTGTGACAATGGATTTGTTTGTCTCACATACGTAGCAAGGGACAATGTCAGTTTCATGTTGTGCCATATACACAGAGATTTTTGTTATTTTATGAAGAAAAGTATATCTTTCACTTCAATTTATAAAAAACCACCAAAGCTGCCATAATATAAAATATATTTTAAAATAACACTGAATGTTACATATTCAATTTTAAGCACCCTTGTTAAAGAAAGATTTTATGGGACTGATTACACAATTTTAATAAGTGACACACACATACTAATGGAATACACCATCTGGTCAAAATTATCCATACACTCACGTGAAACTGTCCTATAAGTCTCCCTTGGATGTACTGTCCAATAGTGGACATAAATACTCCACCTTTCTCCACCCCACCCTTTGTCTTTATTATAGTTCTAACCTTATGGGGGATACTGTCAAACAGGTGTCAGACTATATCTGGAGGAATGGCAGACCATTCTTCCTGCAGCGCTATAGCAAGTATAATAAGTGACGTGGGTTGTCTGGCTTTGGTGCAGATTTTACCCAAGATATGTTCAATGATTGAGGTCAGGGCTCTAGGCTGGCCTGTCATGCTGAAACACAGTTTTTATCTCTGAACTGGTATATTCTACTGTAGACAACATGTAGCTGGTCAAAATGCCCTTATAGACCTGTGCCTTTAACTTGCAGTGTAGCATTATGAGAGGATCTTATTCATGACAAACACCCCTACACTGCCACCCAACCTCTGCCAAATTTCACTGTGGGCATGTAGCATTCACCTGGCATTCGCCACACCCAAACCCTCTCATCGGACACTGCCACATAGTATGGCATCATTAATCACTCTAAATCACTTGTCTTCAGTTGTCCACATTCTAGTGTTTTGCTCTTTATACCATTTATTGTGGTGTTTCACATTCACAAGCAAAACGTTCATTTATAGGCATGTGCCTTAGCTTTGAACCCTAGTCCTCTTAACTCCCAATCCACACAGTCTAGATGCCAGTTACACAATTAGTGGCACTACAGAATTCATGGGTGATGTTATCACAAGATTCTGTACAACCTTCTTCACTGCTTGATGGTCCCTGTTGGTTAACACGTGTGGCCTACTTGGCCATTGTTTTGTTGTGGTTGTGCCTTCCAATTTCCACTTCACAACCACATCCCCAATGGTCGACTTAGGCAACTTGAGAAGGGCAGAAATGCCCCTGTGAGATTGCTTACTGATGTGGCAACCAATAACTACACCACATTTAAAGATGGGGATGCAGAATTAAATCAACTCGAGATTGAATTAAATCCAGATTTTGTGGTATGTAGACCAGAATTATGTCAACTTGAAATTTACTGAACTCAGGATTTTAGGGTACCCTATTTTCAACCTGAAAATTGTACCAAAATTAAGTTAACCAGAGTTGGCTCAACTCTGTAGAATTCTTGTATTTCTATTCATTTCAAAACTGGAATCAACTGGAATCAAGTAAACTTTGGTTAGCCATTTCAGTACTGGCCCTTATTTGGGATGTGGAAATAAGTCAACCCAGAATTGATTTTACTCCAAGTTTTGTGGTACCTGGGTCAGAATTAAATCAACCCGAAGTTGATTCAACTTTGGATTTTATGGCACCTTCTTTTTGACATGAAAATCATACTGGAATAAAGTAAACCCATATTAAGTCAACTCTGGATTTTTAATTACCTCTTTTCAGACACAAAAATATATACCAAAATTAAGTCAGCGTGGAATTGATGGGTTCTGGCAGAAAAACTGGTTGCTTCATGTCAATATTTGCTCATAGAATCCAGTCCAATATGCCAATTCACACTTGTCAACTATCTCCTAAGAGGCGTGACTATTAATTCACTTTAATTATTTATTGACATCCTCTGTTGAGGTGGTCATAATGTTTCCCAAATTTAACTTAGTTCATCTAGTTTTTGTTATAATGATATGAGGTCATGTTATTGTAAAATTTTTGTATTAAATATTAATTACTTAATTTTCTTAGAAATATTTGTTGTATATTGCATTTGTTTGCTGTAGCTAGAGGTTGCCACCAAGTTCTCAAAATATTAATGAAACATAGTTAACTATTCAAAATGTCACATTAATTAATAACTGATGTGACCCTTGAATAACCACTGTTAAACAGATAGGTAGCACCAGGGTACATTACCATAGGCAACATTTATATAGGCTGTTCATTGTTAATTGAGTGCTTTTGAAATCAACCATCAAAATATGTCACTGCCCTTATCTTGATATATTTTAACATGCACACTGACTGGCACATACCCAGTAAAGTTGGTAATAACTGGGGGAAAGTAGTTTCATGTTTTAATGTAGTGTTAAACATGTCAGGCACAAATTTTTGAATACTGAAATAATTTATTTTGCTTTCAGTTTTTTATACATAAATGTAAGTTAACTATAAAATTAGCAAATTTGTGAAGTATTCACTTTTCTAATAATTTCACAGTTTCACTTGACTGATGCATGCCTAAAGTGATCAGGGCCACGGTGCTGTTATTTTTATATATGTTGGAATAATACACAATATGCATACAAGTATATCTTAAGTAGGGCTTTCAAATGTGCCTAGTTTACCATGTGCCTATGAACCATTGCATCGCAGAGNAACAGCCTATGAACCATTGCATCGCAGAGTTAACATCAGAAATAGACCATTTTCCAGTATCCTAAGAAGTTACGCTATAAGCTTAAAGCAAATAACCGGATACAAAAATATTTGTAAGCAGGCCTCCCGTCACAGCGATGCGGACTCAAATGCAGGCAGGTGGAACTTAGCTTTTTTCCGCAATTGGAGCTCTCAAGACCTTATTTTTACGAGCCGCCCAAATATATACATATATATATATATATATATATATATATATATATATCATGCACACATGTACGCACACATGCACACGTGCACACACACACAGATATGTATATATAGGAAAATGTGACATTTATTACACTGGCTCAAACTGTCATGATGTCCTCCTGTTTCTTTGTTAATGGATGTCACTTCTCCAAGCTACAGCATATTTCATGCCATGCTTAAAAGGAATACATCCATCCATGCATTGCATTGTGTTGTTAATGCAGTTGTTGTTGCCCAACCCTGACCCCTGACAGTTTGAAACTCTAGTCTAAACAACTGCAGACCATATTTTTAAATAACTGTTGTAAATTGGCAGGATAAGACAGAGAGTATTCCTTTCCCATCTGTAAAATTTTTAGATTTTAATGATAAAAATTGCATTAATTGAGGATATTTTTCTTTATTCATCTATTAGCAGAAGACAGAAACATTCTGCTACAGCTCGTCGTGAAAGTTTGTTATTATTCAAATTGCTTAGTTGCACAATTTATTAATGTACTAAAGAGTGTGAGGGTAATATAATTTTGGTGGAATGGTACATATGCTATATTGTGCCCCATCCGCAAAATTTGGGGATAGAACATAATATATCCCTATAACCCTCTCCCCCACGTCCACCTGGTTCTGGAACCCCTCGCCATGAGGTAAAATATGTAAAACTTGTTGTGCTCTGTGTTTACCTCATTCTTCATACTTTGTTATGTTTTCCCACCAAAAAATTCAAAATAGTAGACACAGTTTGTCATAGGTAGGGAAAATGGTTAAAAGAATTTGAGGAGAGGGGTACGGCATTGGCTTCACGAGATGTGTAATGTAATATTTTTGGTCGTAGATGAGATCTAAGCCTGATTTATGTTTTGTTGTTTTTGGTTTAATGTTGCACATTTCTGCATTTTAGTTCTGAATTTTGTTGTTACTGATGATTTAGGTGGGCTTACGCTGATGAATACCACTTGGATGGTAATAAATTATTTATCAAGTCATGGGTCAGTCTTGAATGATCCCTTGTTCAGCACCCTCGGTATGACATGTAGAAAGTCAGTTAACATAGTACCCTAAGAAGTGGTGCAAATCTCATGTGTAATGGGCAGTATCATATCCAAATAATGAGCTAAGACACCTTTTTCCATAGCAAAAGAAAACATGATAATATAATTATACGTGTTCTTATATAAGTTCTTACAAAAAATAAGAAAGTAAACTGATTGAAAGATGTCAACAAAAATTAAAATTTTCTTTTTTACCTTTAATAGTTACTTATTCATATTCATTCTATATGAAATGTATATAATTGCTCCAGCAGAGTTATGTTCAAATAATTCTGATAGCTACTGCATACACAGGCCATGTTTGGGGTGGCTGACAAAGTGGCTGTAAGGAAGTGAGGGGAGGGACATATACTGTTATCCTTCAACATCACAATGAAAAAAAACAGGCCACAGGGAAGTTCCTTAATTGCTTATTTAGACTGTACACTACAAAGCCATGAACAACCACTCTGTTGTGGTTTTATAAAGTAACATCGCAGAATGATTAGTGGGAATATTACCCTTCCCATATCTGTGTAAAAGGGGGATTCAAGTTCTGTAACATTTATTTAATTCACTGGCCTTATTAAGCCAGTTGCTTAACAAGAGACAGCTTACTGTCCAGCTATTTGTCTCTGCTCAGAATTTTTTTTTTACATTAGTCAAGATATAGATGTCTGATGTTGGCTTACGAGCTCTTAGCTCTGCATGGAATGCTGATTTTGCAGTAGCTCATACAAATATACATCTGCATCTATTTTACTGCAGTATTAACATTCCATGCAGGGGTAACTAACTGATGGGTGGACAGTACATGCTTATCTAAATAACATGCATGCAAAATTGACACACAAACATCCTTAGCTTACCCAGGCTTCAAACCTTGATCAGTTCATTTGCTATACATGTATGAAGCATAGAATTAGTATGTTAGTATGGCTAAGTATTGGTCTGTCTGTTACTATAATAAAATTTTACTAAGTACATGCAATTGATATGATAATTCAATAATTTAGAACCCTAGATCTGAAAGTCAATATTCTTGTTTTAAAATTCTGGCTTAAGTGAATAATTTTAATACTATCGTAATTTACAAGTAATAAAATACCTTGATCTCCAAACAAAGCTTTGATAAATTTAATTTGTGATTTAAAATTGGGAATGTTTAATTGCAGAGTAAAGAAAATATTAATATTTCTTTAAACTGTTGTCGGCGACAAAGAGTAGGACTATGATATTTAAAGAAATATCACAAGAAACGTGTATAATGATTTTCTGTAGTTTACAGTATAAGTAAACTTAACTACACCCTTTGCAATCGCATACATGGGAATATACATTAGGATATTTTATTAGAATATTTAATACTAAATCAGACAACTATCAACAAAAATAAAAAAACAAATGTGGACACTATTTTTTAAATGTTTATATCTGACGAGACATATCTTGTATTATTGATATTAGCACTTGCAAGGTACTGCCTGTGTTGCCAACTACCAATAAATGCATCATGAGCAGTCGGTTGCCATGTTCGTGCCTCCTTCACTTTCACATTATAAAAGCAATAATTTAGTCGCTTTCAATATTGTAGTGAATTTTTTTTTACATATAGCACTAAACATATTAATTGTTACTCTTTTTTTCCTGCTTTGTTATAAAACTTTCCCCTTTTTATATTTTTTGAATACATGGTGATATTTCAACCTGACTTGCTGCCTCAGCCACCTTGCTCAATACTGGTTACTTGATGCATTTTTACCCCCTCCCCTCCCAAAAAAAAAAAACAATTCCAAGCTGAAAGCATAAATAGTATTGCAAGCACATATATTATTCTAATATTGAAAGCCATTTAATTTACTAAACTGATAATTTAAATTACTACGTTTCACCTTAAAAATAGTGATGGAACTACTTTCTGCCACAATCATACGGCAAACTGACTATCCAGCCGATTGTTCACCTTTGTTACTGGCAATGTTTAATATACTAACATGCTTAAAAAGGGCTTTTAAGGAATCTTTTCTGAGTTTCTCAAGATTGCTTAAAAATGTGTAAGCCTACTAACTTGGTGATGTGATTTATGGCAAAGAAGAGGTAGATCAATTTTTGTCTTGTGAGCATCCTAACTCTGACTCACCCATAACCAATAGAGTAGACAAAATCACTGTATCAAACAGTGATGGTTACTTGTGGTTTTTTAACATATCAAAGCTTTTTATAAATAAAATGTTTTAAATAATTTTAAAATACTCACTTTTCATTCAAAATTAAGCCAAAGGAAATGTTTGAATGTCCTGAAGACCAATTTACTTAAACATTATTCTAACCAAAGATTCTATCCACATTGTTTTGATAGTGTTACTGGCAGAAAAGCAGTCCAATTATGGTACACAGAAAATGGCTACTGTGTAGCACACATGTGCACTCTACCATATATTCTGCCTAAGACATTGCCATTTCATGTCTGACTCTGTTGAGGAAAGCCTGTGTATATGTTACCATGTTCGAAAATGGAGCTGCATGAAAATAAATTAATTTGTAAAAATTTGAAGTCACGTCTTGTGTTCTCTTTGGATTAATGTAAACTTTATTACAAACTTGCATGCGCAAAATTTTCTTTATAGTAAATATTTCCAAACAGTTTTCATGCTGCTGGGCTGCTTTTGTAGGAAGTAAATTTGTGGGTACCCAGAATCACCCTGGCACTTTTTCAGTGGTTTGAAGATAAACTGTTCTATGCTTCATTAACAAAATATTATAAATGAGAAAACTCATTTAAGCATCAGTGTTGTAGTGTATTTGTTCATGCCCAAATCATGATGGGTGGAAGGTGTTTAAATAAAAATACATTATTCTAAAATAGTATTTACCTATGATATCTATTCTCTGCCAAGTGTTGAATATAATATATTAATGGATCCTGTACGTGTTTCCTTTTAACAATAATAGCTGTCCGCAGGATATACTGTGAAATTTAATGTATTCTGGGAAACAAATGCTGGGGAAACAAGTAACTGATTAAATTCTGTGAGGTTATAAAGAAAAAGTAATTTTTTATCATGTTGTAATTTATCCACACAATATTGTTACGAAAATATAAATTTAAATCACTTTACAATTACATGTTTAACGTTAAAACTTTGGTGTCATTTCTTGCCACATTCCCCTTAAAGCCACATTCACCTTAAAGCTGTTTAAGCGCCAAAAAAAAATTCTAGAATTTGAAAAGGTTTTTTTGTATGGTTGCGTGACTAGATAGCAATACAATTATACATTTAGCAAAATACCAAATAATAAAAAATAATAACATTCATAATGTATTTTTAATGTAAATATGACATTTTATTCTTAAAATGTTAATTAGGACAAATTTCAAAAAGTTGTATTAGCACGAAGTTCTGTCTCAGCTAAATGTTTCTTAAAGTCAAAGAAGTGGCTGTAACATTTCTGTTGAATTAAGATGCTGAAGTTCTGTTCTCCATTTTTTTATTGACTTGTTAGTTTTCTCAAAACACAATTCAATTAAATAAATATATCTCTATTTCAAAGATCTTGACACAATTATATTACTTATCTCCATTATATTATATTATTGATTATGAAATTTCAAAAAATCTTGCAGCTATTATTGCAATTATGAATATATATAATGTCAATCATTCTTTTATTTTACTGCTTTTAACACACACACATCCATTCTTGGTGGGGGTGACAGTATTTCTGTTAAAGGAAAAAGTTTCATTCAATCTTTGATGTCACACTTTTTGTAACCTGATTCCTGATCTGCTGTCAGCTTACCACGCCACATCCCTCATCCAATCAGCAATGGCGAGACGAGAGCCAATCAGGACACTTTTCTTTAACTTCATGTGATTTACAAATTTCAATACTACTACCCTCTAAGAACCAAACCAAATTATCCGAAACCAAAAATATAATAATAATACTTGGAAAACCGCAACATTACATGGCATGTAGCAATTTGTTTGAAACTTTAAACTTGGTTTACCTGTGGGAAAAGTTTAACTACAGGCTATTTTGAATTTAAATTTTTTCTGAAAAGTTATACATTGATATAAGGGCGAACCACATCTCCAATTTCCAAGAAATATTCCATGATATTCTAATGACAATAACTATTATTCTAAATTGTCATACTTTATTCAGACTATTGTTTGATATGACAGTGAAAAAGAATGCAACATGTTAAAAAATATATCAAATAACACCACCAGAAAAGCATAAAGATTTTCATACAATAAAAAACCGCTAGGGGTGAATAAGTCAGTTTTTTTGACAACAAACTTCAAATATATACCTTTTTAAAGAGTCATACAATAGCAATATTACAATTTTCTAATCCAAAATAACTTATTATTTTAATTGAAATATGTAAATGTCATATAATTCATGCTATATATCATATCCAATCATATGAAAAACCTTACATTACTCTTGGTATAGCTTAGCAGTCTAAGTGAGTCATCGGCGCAGAAACTCTGCCTCTTAAAACATCAAAACTGTAAGTTATTTTGTAATAAACTTTTGTGAGTCCATCCATGCACTTGGCAAGAGGAGGGGATACATTCTTGGAATTCGCAGCCAGCTCATATGTGTTTGCCTTATATGTACTTGCCTTGCCAGCAAACCCACCCCCCACTTTACCAAGACAAAGTGTGTATCCGGAAAATATTTGAACTGTTATAGGTCACACCGTTTCTTCCCTTCCCTTCCCTTCCCTTCCCTTTCTCTTCCCTTCTCTTCCCTTTTTCTCTGTCTTAGTGTAGTTACGATCATAAATTTCTGACAAAATGTTAACCTTTCTATGTAGTTTGAGGGTGATTCCCAGGTTTGTGGTTGACAATTCTGTGCAGGCAGAGGTACACACACTTGTGTAGAAGGCTAACAGTCACAGAATTTTCCTACTTGGAGTTCATCATCCCCTCTCAATAGCTACACCAGTGTTCTGGTCCCATTTCTCCTTGACTGCTCACATTATTTGGCCGAATAGTACATTATATTCTGCTGCAGGCAAATATGAAAAGCCAACTTTTTCTTGACTGTTTGTTAGTAAAGAGGAGAATGGAAAATGATACACATTCCAAATTTAAATATTTACTCTAAATAGGATTGTTTGATGGTTTCTTTACTGAAGGGGAATAAATGTATAGACACCCATTTTAATTTCATAGTTTTATGGTGCGAAATGATAACACACAAAACTAAGGGATAGGGATAGCAATAAATGGGATTGCCTGTTAGGATGCAGTCTCAAATAAAATTTCTATACGTGAGTTTGTTTTGTGCAGCAACAGATCTATTTAATTACCACTTGTCTCACAGTCGTGAATGAAAATAATATGAATGGTGAGTTGTGGCAGAAATGAAACTGTAATTTATTTAGGCATATAAATTTACTTTTTAGGCTTTAATTATGAATTAATGTCCCTGTATAAACTCAATATACCATAGTTGTTTTGAACATTTATTACTTATTATAATATTCTGGTTCACGGTAGATTGGTTTATCATAAGTCTCCAAGTCACCATAATTGGCTTGAATATAATAACAAATGCTTAATCTCTGCAAGCAATAATTTATTGATAGAAAATATTTTCTTGCAAATTTTTAGGCCTAAAAGAACACAGTGCTGATAATTTCAGTAAATTAAGGAAAAGTTATGCATATAGTTAGTTAAGATATTTCCTGTGGCAGTGAACATTCCCACTTCTTAGTCAGTTATTATACTCTAGTTTAAACCATTTCTAACAGACAGTATCACTTTGACACATTTTGGGATGGTCACAGAGTCCGACAGATGAAGTTAATGTCCAAAGGGCGCCAGCTAATGAGTTAAGGAAATCTGCTCGGGTTAGCACGAGTCTCTTGAGGTGGGCCGTGGTCAAAAAGCCCGGGCTAAAGAACCCTGTGGCCTGTGTCTTAAGTGAGTCATGCGTAATGACTGACATTTTTGGCTAAGTAGATGCTAGAACATACACACACTCCCGGACTGGGGTATTGTGGCTCCCCAGCACCCTGTTCCAATGCATAGACATATAAAACTTCAATACACAATTAACACACTGACTTATGTGACGTAGATACTGTGGCAGGTAGTTGACGATTGTGAGGGCCCTTCGCCCTTAAGCTTCCCGTGAAGCGGGAATAAAGTACACGTACAGTTTGGCTTTAGAATACAAGTTGTATTAAAGCAATTCAATGAGATGGAACACACAAATTTAAGTGGGCATGTGGCATGAAGCCCCGCGCTGGCCTGAGCTGTCCGGAACAAAGGCATCACGCAGACGCTGAACAAAAATTAAAGTTGAAATTATGTTGGAGGGGCGTGAGTCTACTCCTGAAGGGAGGCGAACACAGGGGTGCACAAAGTATAAAAAGAAAAATGTTCCAGTGAAATTAAAGTCTATGGACGTGAAATGGTTGGCTTGCAAAAGTTGCTTCATCCCCAAGCTGCGTGATGCGACCTGCCTCGACGCTCACTCTTGCTAGAATGAGGAGAGGTTGGCGAGGTGGTGGTAACGATGGTTGCCCACTGCCTGCCAAAATATAAATTCCCTTAAAATAAATTAAATTAATGATAGGTGGATACATAGCACTGATGAAAACATTCAATTTTCACTGTGTCAAACACTAATGTTGTTGACGTAAAAAAAAGTGAAAAAATTTATATGACAATAATTTTTATGAGAAATTAATTTTGTTCCAGATAAAGTGTTTCCTTCACCTGAAAAGAAAATACATACACACAACCCTTTTACGTGAGGAACAATTGACCCTGCATTAATTAAAAAATTATTAAAATTAATATTTAAATTATGTTATATTTCACAAAGAATTTTGTGGTAGCTCAGTTTGGGTTCGGCGTTCCACTGCTAGAGTCAAAACACTTTCGTTTAATTAAGTATTCAAAGCATTTGTTACAGAAAGACATCACTTGCTACTGGAATGTCTGTTTAATGATAGTTAAAACAATCCACTAGTTAGATTTGCAAAATGTTACTTGAATGCTTGAATTCCATTAACCACATGGTCTGCACTTTGCACACGTACTGTGTTGGTGTTTGCTGAGGAAAGTTTCCACATTCATTTCTAGTAGCGCAATAATTACTGGTGTTAATTATCATGTTATGGTTTTATGGTTAGGCTGTTTAATTATATTATGTGATAGTTCCACCTTGTGGCACTGTTACTCTCTGCACTGATTCATGCGGCATGACTTGGGTGTGTTGCCTCCAGTCAGGCTGTTCACAGCCAATGTTTGGTTCAAATGTTTCCTACCTGCTCCAGTAGGTGGTTTGCACGGGTTGACAAGGTCTCTGGGGGAAGCTGCGGATGGCTTCAAACACCCCCTTCTCTTCCCCGTGAGAGCTCTTTCGATCCCAGGCTCAGCAGGTGTTTACTGCGTCTGGCAGCAAGGCAGCCTACACCAAAGGTGTGGCCGCAGCTGGTAATATGCTTGGTGGCGTTGGAACACCAGCATCGCGGTATCTTCGTGGCTCAATTATGCTGGTGCGGCGCTGTCGTGCTGCTCTCACAGCAATGGTAGCACTGGGGTAGGCACTGGTGGTGCTGTGGCCAGCAGAGCAGGACACAAGAGGCGCCACTGTTGTAGCCATCGCTGTCCCAACATGTCCTGTTGGCTGGTGCTGATGTGGACCAACCACTCTTCTCCCCATCTCCTGCCACCGGTCCCATATCGGACGTGTAGATGCCAGGCGTCAATGCAAGTAGGGGGTGGCGTGGTGTGGCTGTAGTACTGCTGACTGGGAGTGAGGGTGCCGCACTGACCGGTGTGTCGCCCTGTCGCCCCAGACAGTTCCAAATTACAGAATTTATAATTAATAACCTTATAATATAGCTTTATTCTAAAGTGCTTTTTGTGTCATGTTGATTATTGCAAAATGTTTGTTTCCTTGTTTTATTTCTATATATTAAAACTACATTTATTGGAATTACAGCGTGAACCCGCTCAAGCTCCTAGTGGTCCCTCGCCATCTTGGTCAGTCAGAAACTTGTGCGTATAGAAGGTGGACGTGTCCACAGGCCGCTACCCGAGCCTTCACCTTCTTTGTACTTATCATGTTAGCTGCATAGTTTCTTAAATTTTTGACTGGAATTTAATGTAATCTCTTTCTTTTTTTGCCAGAAGTAGCACTGCCCTCACCCTCTGCAGACTCACATGCCAGGAACAAAACTCCCACTTAATTTTGTTACCGAGTGTTTGCAGTGTAGGCTGGCAACATGCTTTAACTGTTGTGATAATGTAAATGCCTCATATGAGGGATTTAGTGAAATAAATATGTGTCACAACTTATTTACATGTTATTCTTTACGTGTAGGACACTTCACGGCCTTCTTGGTACTGCACCCTCTTGCAGCTTGAACTCCTTTCATTTTTATGTAATGTAACATATTATTTTCATTGAATTTTACTTCATACTGTGTGTCGGGCATGTGAGGGGACCCCGAACAGCCTCACCCTGCTTTTTATTGGTGTTACAAGAGGGCCAACATTCTTGTTAGGTAGGCATAATGGATTAACACAGCAATGACCAGCAGCAGTTCTATGAGGAGACTTCAGAAGCAACCACCGTGGGCAATCTCCCTACTCCTATCCCTTGCTCATGCTCTCCAGTAGCTGGCACCCTTTTCATCAACCATGCCTAATCCAGCCATAAAACCTCTCCCGTTCAGATAACCCCCACCTCTGGTGAATTCTTTTTCTTTTTAGCTAATGTAGCCAAAATTCCATAATTTTTTGGCATTTTCCTGCATTCCCAGCTTTATTTTTCCCACTCCTAAAGAGCTGTACCTCTATCAACACTAGAACAATCTATATGGAACAATGGGACAACATGGTGCCAGCAACTCGTGTCTTTACCACCATGCTAGCCCTGTGGCCACCACAAAAATGGGAACGATTACCACAATCTTTTGATCTCATCATCACTCCTCACTTCCCCTCCAGATGGAGAAGGAGAGACATGAGCTGGCAACATGCAAGTTTATGTGCATGGTGAATGTCATCCCTTCCACCCGTCTGCTCTCAAGACCTTGCTGTTAAGAGCCCCCCAAATCTCTTAATTCACTCCTTCCACCCGCTAAGGCAGTTCACCCTCCCCCTCCCCTGCATGGCACAAGGGAGGCTGCCATGGGCTGTGTGGTCTATTGATCCCAGCGAAGACCAACTGATTGTGCCATTGTTTACCGTCACCTTCCACGTCGTGACGACTGCAGATCGGTAGACTGGCACACCTCAAATGGTAGCATAGAATGTTTGTGCTTGAAGTGTGTATTCCCACTACCAAACCCAGATCCTTTTATCCTAGTCCAGCAGCTGTTAGTGGAATGACTCTACGTAAGCCCTCTGACTGCATGAGGCCATTAACAATACAAACAAGGAACACCGGTGCATTGTCACATACCACCACGCGCAGAATGGCGGATTTGTGCGACCGTTGTGTGAGACCCCAACGAGTCAGGGGTACCATAGAACCTGGTACAATGCATCAATGTGCAAGTATACAGTGGACTCAAACATACAGCCAACACCAATGAACTTTCAGCGCAAACTTCAAAAGTTTAGTAACACTCGTTGGTGTGATGGAATTGGCCAGGCCACCGTTATGTGTATTCAGTGCTTCAGAGTGTATCATGACACATATGTGTCAGCATAGAAACATACCGTTGTAAATTCCAAAAAATTTTTCATCTGTGCACAATGTCAACCAGTACCACATTGTCCACAAGTTACGTTCACTGTAACAGCTCAGCCTGCCAACTTCAATGCCGCCTACACTTATCAACCAGACCCTTGCCAACAGAACATTTGTAGAGGAACGAACTCAGAGCTACTATGTTGTGACAGCTGTGGTCTATGAGCCCCTCTTCAGTTTGTCACTGCAAGAGGATGGTGTGATCCAGGAAAGGAGTGTTTCATGTGCTGCCAGTGCTTGCTGCAACTCCACTTGCTGCAGCTGGTATGTGCATTCGAGGATGCGCACAGCCAAGTCTTTACCCATGCCCCTCCTCCTGTGCAGACTGTCTGCTTATTGTGATGCATCATTTTTAGTTGCTTGGCAGCTGTGCACATAAGGCAAGAAAAAGACATAACAGGTGGGCAATAGATAACAAGACTGGAAACTGCGCATCACAGGGCTGAACAGGCAGAATAAAAGAGGCCTTGGTGTGGACACAACCACTGGCCAGATGATCAAGCCACCGTGCAGGCATCAAGGAGAAGGAGAAGAATAGGGGAAGGAGTTTAAGTAGGAGAGCGAGAGAGGAGGGAGTGCCTGGGGTAACAGCCACCACTCGAGAACGTACAGTTTAAACTCTGGTGGGAACTTCAAAAAATTCTTGTCATAGCAAAATTACTATTCAACCCCTCTCCTTGAGGAGCACATAGGGGTGGCTGTAAAACATGCGTTGCACACGCAGAGTTCTATAGCACAAACCATCTTGAAGCAAATTCATACCAGAACAGAATGCAATAGTGTTGTTACAGTTTCAGAGTTACAAAAACTTTGAAGAAATCTTGAAGCAAGAAAAGTATACAAACAGTAACAGTTCCAGAGTCAAGTAGACAAACATACAACTAAAAGTCTTGCAGTTGATAGATATCACATAAACATAACAGTTTCAGAAGAAAAACAGTGACATTGTTTGTGGGACCTCTTCATGTGATCTGCAGATGGCAGTTGGGCTGCTGGTAGCATACAGTATAAAGAAGTAGATTATTGAAGGGAAGAAAGACTGTGGTGAATGAAGTGAGCAGGGAAGAAGCGTTGTCTAATAGAAACATCTTCAGTTCTCGGCGCTTACTCATACCTCAAGCAGAGACAACAATTATCAACAGAAACACATGGCCATTGCAGCACTTTTTCATATCAGATTACATCATAATAAGGAAGGTCACATGTCAAGTCAGACAATTTTCTTCTAAATTTCATTGCATGTTTATGTTAACTTTCAATCATGCATTTACAATTAGTCATGCTCTATAATCAATGTAATTCTATTTTCTCATTCTTGTTAAATCAGTATGCTACTTAAGATAACAGATTATGTATTGACACTGAAACAAGGATACGACTTAATACAATACAACAACACTCAAAGCTATAATATGTATTAAATGTTATGTCACAGAAAACTTATAACCTAACCCCAAACTTACCTGAATGAGTATTAACTTATCTTACATGAGCATGAAAGACATAACACTATAATTCAATACCAAAAGACATGTTTACTTTACACTAGTTCCATAAACAAGGAAATACACAGTCTTAGTTGCAACACTTTAGAAAACATGCAGTTTCAAGTGTGTAGCATGGGCTTTACAGTAAATGGTACAATCACTAGAATGTGACAGAATCACGGTGTTGGTGTTACTAAAATCCACTAATGGCCAACATATGCAGGTATAAGCTTGCTACTGACCTGCTGTGGAGCAGAGGGTAGCTGATTGTTCCTACACCAGACAAAATCTCCTGCCTTGCAGGGCAGTGGTTTCCTGATCTTATTATACCGCGAAGCAACTTCACATGTAGCCCGTAAAAGCAGATCATGAACTGACCTTCCAAACATCATCTGACAACATATATATATATATATCTATATGTATATATCTCTCTCTCTCTCTCTCTATCCCTATCGCTATCTCTGTCTCTCTCTCTCTCTCTCTATCGCTATCTCGCTATATCGCTATATCTCTATATCGCTATCTCTATATCTCGCTATCTTGCTATCTCTATCTCTCTATCTCTCTCCCCCCCCCCTCGAGTCAGCCAGCAGTAGCTGTGTGTGCTACGCACGGCGCACATGTTCCGCAATTTAAACGCCGTGTGAGGCATTTTGACATTAATACAAAAGTTTTATTTACGCGGAATACTGCGCTGTTGCAACTTTTCAGCAGGCGGAGGCTAGGCGGCATGGTAACGATAACATTCAATGACAAATTTATTAGTTTGACGTTGCCATAGTTTGCTGTTGCCGCACTCGCACGATGAGGCCCGGCAGTATTTACGGGAATACAACAATTCAGTGCGGCCTGTACTTAAAATATTAATTATCCCTAATTTTTCGTCAAAAACTTCTGTTGCTGTCTACACACGCCAAAATACGGTATATGTACACTAACACGTTAGAACACTCTGTTCTGAAAGTCGCACCACTAAAACCAACGGCGTGTGTCGCACATTGCCATTGGTCATTGTCACTTGTGTCATTATGCATCATAGCTGTAGCTATGCCACTTGGGCCGGCTGTCTCTTCATCGTGCTAGTCTGGTGTGAGCAACGGAAGACCTCTTGCGAGCGCGGGAAAGTTATGGCACAACTTTGCAACGTTTGAATTTTTTTTGGAAAAGCAGTTCCGGATAAGGGGAGTTCCGTTCGAGGGAATTCCGGTTAAGGGGTGCTCTACTGTACTCCAAAATTCTGCCATACTCATTGTGTCAGAGTCCTAACTATAGTACGTGCTTTCATATTCCTTAAACAAAATAATGTTACAAATTTGGAAAAAGTATCCAGCAAAATCAAAATACAGTTATTTTGTTTCTTTAATCTGGTTAATGAACCAAACACCTCAACATTTACATTTTCCCAGGCAATCTCAGGTATATCAACCATGTGAAGTCCCACCAAACTGTTTTTTGCCGGTTTACACATCTGGCAATCCTGACAAGAACAAACCAAAGTTGTTATCTGAATTCCAACATGACCACCGAAAACTGAGTATTGATAATACGGAATTATCAGAACATAAAATTAACTGGGTGCAACAATTTTCTTCTCTTTGCCCGTTTTTCCCATATACACGAGAAAGCCATTGTGGAGAGTGTACAGTACGCTAACGCCAGACTGTATGTCATTCAAAATTTATTGGCAAAGCACATCCTTTTGTTGCTCTGGTCATATGCCCTTGTATGCGTTAGATGGTGCGGCAAAGGCCATGCGTAGAGTCCTGAATTTCATAATCACATAGGTTGAACATACATAAAAGTGCATCGGCAACCACTTTGTCAGAACCACGAATATGATGTACCTTCAATTGAAACCTGGTCAGTTTGTACACCCACCATCCTAGTTTACTAAACTGATCCACATGGCCCAACAGCCAAATCAGCACCTGATTGTCAGTAAATAGGTCAAACTCATTGGCTTCCAAATATGTGCTAAACTTTTCCATGCCATACAGGCATGCCAGTGCTTTATTTTCATAAGCACTCAGCTTTCCTTCAGAAACCATTAAGAAACAGCTGGAAAACACAACGGGAGCCATATTTCCTTTGCAGGTATGACCTAGTGTAGTGCCCAAGGCAATGGAGGAGGCATCCATGTGAAGTGTCAATCTTTTGTTGAAATCAACAAAATGCAATACTGTTGCACCAGCTAACTTATCCTTTATAAGGAGTTGAAGGCAGTTTTCTGCTCAGGTCCCCAAACAAATTTCTAGTTTTTACTTTTTAGGAGATTAAGTAGAACTGCCAACTCAGCAAAACCAGAAATGAAATGGGTGTAATAACGTAGCATTCCGATGAAACACATTATCCCTTTCAGAGTTTTGGCCATGGAAACAACATGACTTGGGTCCATTAAAAGCTGACCTTGCAAGATAATGTATCCTAGATAGGGTACACTAGTTCATGTCCACATTTCTTTGTTGGAAATGTCCGTAAGCCCACTCTGATGGAGCCTGTTTAGAACTTGTTCTACATGTGTGATATTTTCATCCATTGACTCATTATAAATAATTATATCATCTGATCTGACAACATTTGATCTGACAGAACATGATCTTAAACACGTGACAAGGCTTGCATGCTGAAGCTAGCACCCATGGGAATCCTGTTAAATTAAAATTGGGCCCAGGGTGTACAAAAGGCAGTAAATCTACGGCAGTCAGGGTGTAACAAACATTGGTGAAAACTGGCATTGAGATCTGTGACTGAAAATATCTTCGTCTTTCCCAAATTCTGAAGGGCAAAGTCCACTGTATGAGCCAGAAAATGATCAAGGTTGATTTTGTAATTCAAAAGACTATAATTAACAACCATTTTATAACCTGTGTTCCCATGCTTAGCAGCCAGAAAATCTGGTAAAGAATACTCAGAAGTTGAATGCGAAATAACTGCTGCATTTTAACTTATCAACAAACTTTCTGAAAGCTATAAACTTGTATGGTGAACATCATGTGTATGGCACATGAACCGGTATCGCGTCTTTCAAACAAAAATGATAAGGCAGAATATCACAGCAACCAACACGTGTAGATATAATATCAGCATAATGATATAACTTATCAGATATGTTCATATCTTCAGTACTTGATGTGGTTGTGGCAGAGGCAACAGGTTTAGGACATTTGACTGGACTTTTATCAGAACTTGAGTGTAATGCCACTTGTTTATTAGGAGTAAAGCCAAAAGTCAACTGTTCAGCATGTACATTTACAGTAATTTCACCCATACTCAAAAGATCCTAACCCAGGAAGGCAACATAAATTAAACAAGGGATTATCCAAAAGTGGTGAATCCAGGAAAACTTTAATTATGAAATGAAGCAGTGTACTTTGTTCACACTGAATAACATTCCCATGGCAACACAATCTGTTAGACGAGAAGCTGTAGAAATGTGCTTAAGCAAGTGTGGTTGACGAGAACGTAGGTATTCAAAATACCTTTTGCTAATCAAACTTCGGGTATCTCCTGTATCTGTGAGTGCAAAGTGCTGTTCTCCGCACCATACAGAATCAACAACACTGCCTTGATGTGTGCGTGCTCGCACTTTCAAGCGAATGGACGCTGCATACATGCGGCCAGTCATGGGTAGTATCCTGGACAATAAAGTTTACTATGTCCTGGTTGTCTACAATGAAAACACAAGCGTTGGTCGACAGGAAGACAAGGCGTTGGGCAATTACTAACTGTGTGTCAGAATTGCATACAGTTACTACACCATCTTTTAACTCTTCTATCGACAAAACCTGTGCTGATACTGGTCCAAATGGAAAAGTCTCATGATCTTCACGAGTCGCTAAGAGACTACTTTGTAACAAGTTTGCCAATTTCTGCAACTCCACAATGACGGGAGGACTGCCACAACAAAAAAAAGACAATGCTGCCATGTTAGGAGGGAGAGATTACCTTTAATGGTTTTGACAAGCACACGGTCCAGCATGTTTAACTCAAGTGCCTTCTCATGGTCAAGAACCGACTTTATAAACGCATGCATTGTTTCATTAGTTCTCTGAAACCAACACATATATTCCATTTTACACGACTTCAAAAAGTGTGCAGGTAAAGCAAAACTCAATAACTTGCCTTGAAGGCAGACTAACCACTCTTGCCTTTTAATGTATCAGTGACAAATTCAAAAATCAGCCCTTAACATTTCAAAACTAGCACTTGAAGAAAAATATATTCAGTGATGAGTAATAAGTCATACAATTTATCAGTTGCAATCAAACAATTCAATACTTCTGGCTATAAAGTGGATATTTGTGGGACGGAATCTAGTTACTTAAGGAAAAGTGTGTCATGGAAATGGCTGGTCTGGCTCATGGTTGGTAAAGATGTTGTCGGAAACTCTTCAGCACCTGTACTACCTTGAACATATTCAATGGTGCGGGCATGCAGCACCCGTACATTTTCCGCATAGTCAAAGGTAATTTCCTAGTCACATAGAAATTCCTGTAGTTTGACCGTACGGAGATGATATATCCAGGTAACACCCAACTCCCCAGCAGCCATGGCGATTGTGTGAAAAAAAAAAACACAAATTAACCCAAACAACAACAGAATTGTGCAGGAATTGTGCTGTTAGCATATGAATGTCGGTGAATTTGGCGAAAAAACAAAAGGAAAAGAAAATGTGACCTATGTTAAATATGGGTCAACAAGCCCAAATAAAGACATTGGGTTAATGTGCAAGTAAACCAGGAGATTAACTGAGGTTATATTGTATTCAATTGGAAGCATACAAAACATGAGTTTGCCATCAATTAGAAAACCAATACGGTTTGGTTTTTACATTGGTGTTTCTCATATACAACTGCCAACACAAGGTAAACAAGGAATATGAGGTTTATCACTCATTACGTGCAAGTAGGTCAAACAGTTATGATTATACATAAGACGTAATCGACGACATTATATTGGACTTAAGGTCGCAATTGACCTGCACAAATACTTTAACACTTCGTTAAACAAGAAACTGAAGTTTTTAACCTATAAAAGATACAATAACGGAATAAATACATATCACAAATGCGCTAAGACCGGCCTAGGCAAAAATGGGCATAAATGTGCTGCAAAGCAGCCAGACAAGCATAGAATCAAAATGGGTGAGTTTCACGACTATGCTAAACATTCATGCAGACACCTGAAATGTCATGAAATATGAATTTGAACCATAGGTTGCGACTGCTACATAGTGAAACAGGGAGATACTCTTCTATACAATGTGACAATCAAATTGGCATGGCTGAAGGCCCAAAGCACGACAGAATAAAACAAAAAGCTAGGACAACTAGAAGAGTTAACCCTCAGTCACTTAATACATAAAACATAACCCTACATGTCGTTATAACTGAACAGAATTTCCATGACAGGTAGACTAGAATTTCCATGACAGGTAGACTGAAACAGAATTTAGAATACACTACGCAATACTTACAACAACTTAACTAAACATCCCATTGTGTCTGCCTCGCTAGGTAGTTACCTCCCAAAACAGATAAATAAGCAGCTAGACAATGTCATGCTGGTCTGGAGAGCTAGGGAATAATGAATCAGGCCTCAGTATGGTCATGACCGCTGGTCAGATGATTGAGCCACTGCACAGGTACAATGGGTAGGGAGGTGAAGTAGGAGAATAGGGGAAGGAGGGGAAGTAGGAGAGAGAGAGAGATGAGGAAGTGCATAGGGTAACAGCTGCCACTCGAGAATGCACAGCTTAAACTTGGCTGGGATTTTCAAACAGTTCTCGTCATTGCATAATTGCAGTTCATGTTCACGGTTGTTTGCAGTGCAATTGATGGTTGGGCTGGTCTTGCAGTTACATTGACAGCAGTGTTTTTTGAACTTGGCCACCACGTTCTCAGGGTGAGGCACAAGCACTGCAGGCACAGAAGCATCAAGAAATCTCGATGCACCTGGCCATTCAACATGCATGGGAGATGCGGAAGCCAGACTCAGAAGCTGATTAGCTTTTGCAGCAAAGGTCATAGCCAGGTCGGTGTGGCTGAGCCTCCCTTCACCCACTGGAGGGGTAGACCGATCGGCAGAGGAGGGGTGGAGGTACCTACAATGATTAGCATAATGGCGTGCATTTTGGCAGGGATTTGCATGCTTTCCACCCATATGTGGCAGCATTCTAAAATCATCCTTTCAGTGTTATTCTTGACATTGCACAATAACTGGGTTGTCTCTGCAGTGCAATTTTTCAGTTGCCGGGGGGAAATAAGGGTATTTTTATATCAAAAGATCCATGGAATTGTTGAGAATTTGGAATCTGGCCAGAAAAGGAAGGGGGATAGGCTTACGCCACATAGGAGGGTGACATTTTGTGAGTGTTAAGTGACTGGGACACACACACAGTATTCCAGAACAGTGATTGTTGGACAGGATTTTAAGGTTCAAAATAGAAAGAAATTATCCAACTAGTCACCAGCCATCACTAGTAGGCGGTGATGTGATAGCTGAGAATCCAGTTTTCAGAGCCATGTGGTTAACCATCTGGACGTAATGCTATCTGCTGAACCTGATGATTAGTGATGAAATCTACATTTGGATATATTTTGCCTCCTCCATGCCAGAGACTGTTATGTACTGTGTTATTTTGCAGGCCTACTAATCTCTTACCTGCACGCCTGATATTATTAAAGGATAAAGTGGGTTACTGGGGTCCTGTTCCCTGACATCCCCAAAGGTAATACTTGAAATAACACACATAATCCTGCAAAACGTACATATATTTTCCTCATACACAATTATTACTACATAACGCAATGAATGCGGATACACAAAGTAAGCAGATCCGAGCCTCAGCCTGCCTGGAAAGCTATGCGGGAAAACATTTGTGGGCATGTGGCCACATAAGAAAATTAATTAATTGCTCATTAAATATCCCTGGGCATTGCTAACAACAAGTAAGTGAAGTGGCAATCTCCGGGCACAAAACCAATGCAGTTCTAGATAAATTGAATTATTGCATCTATTTGTTTGAAATCAAAAATATTGAAGATGCCCAGAGCGGGGCTATGCCATGCCAACCTTGCATGAGCTGAGTAGAAGACTGGCTGGCTGGAGTGAATGGCCCGGTAAACTCACACCAGCCTCCCACCAAAGTTACTTAAACTTTCAAGAAAAATAATATACACTTAAACTTTGCACATAAGAATATTGAGAAAATGAAAACAAATATGTTACCCTTGTAATTGACACTAAACAATGGAAATTTCAGTTATGTGACATATTAAAAAAAATATTACAATCTCAACAAACCCCTTGCAGACATATTTAAATTGAAACCAAATACTTTGTACTAATATATCAGTGTGCCTTGCACAATGTCTTATATTTTTATTTATACTGACACCTTTTTACGCATCGCACCATGAAATTTGTTGCAATTATTTTCATAATTGTTGCTAAAACTGGTAAGCAGTATATTCATACCCACTTGCTCGATGGGTCCAACCTGCCAGTGCACTTGGCTGCACTGCACTTCCCTTCTCTACACCAGGTTGCACTGCACCTTCAACTTTTGTGTTCTGCAGTACCTTCTGTAGGGTGTTGACGTATGACGTACACTTTGGAAGGCGTGGCATGCCAGACAGTATTGAGGGGAGCTGGCTCTGTCCCACATCAGTTATTAGGTCTAACAGTTAATTAGTTTAACACACTATGTGTATTGATATAGTTTCCACTGATTGAGAATATTTTTGTTTTGTAACATTGGTTAGTACTCTTATTTCAACCACAAGAATTTTTGATAATGCTGAGAAACCAGTCTGTTCTCACTGCATGGCCGTGCACAAAATCACAGTCTGGCGCCCTGGGAACACTACTGCATCATCACTACTACTTCCATCTATTCCCTCGCAAACTAACACTGATATCAAATGATGTCATTAATATAATCAACAATGATAATATCATTGAGGTCGATAATGATGTTGATATAGTTGATGCAGATAATGTCATAAATGTTGATAATATCTTGATGCAGTAATATAGGCAGTGATGGTAATACTGATAGTATCAGAAACTTACATAATATCAGAAATATATATTATATTAGAAAAGTCAATAATATATAACAATTTAATATCATAGTAAGCTTTGATAATATAGAAAATTTGATATCAAAATATTTGATAATATTGAAAACATAGATAATATTTGGACTTTCTATAATATTGAAAATTTTGTTAATATTGGAACATGGATATACCAATATTTTTCATGCTTACGTATTGATAGATAATTTATGTTTCATATCATTATAATATGAATATAGATATATTGAACAGCCCTAGTAGTGAGTAATGGTCATTGTTCGTACCATCCATATGTATTATACACACTTAACAACTGCCAATCACTTTCTTTTACATTTCCCCATATTAGAACAAGGTTTGATGGTCCAGGTATGCTATTGCTTTATAGCAGGTAAAATTGCACATTGAAGATTGACGACTGCTGAAATAATTTCTGTACTTCTGTATAATTTAAATTTTTTAGTACTAAGTTGCATTGCAGCAGGCATACATTTTAATATTTTATCATGTGGGTTTTCAGATTCACAATACTTGGAATTTTTGGAGCGTTTCCAGATAAGCATATTTCAAGCTATAATACATCATGAGCATCATTTATATTCATAACATTTATACATCACAAATGTAAATAAAATTTTTTTTAATATTTAAAAGTACACATATAAAACAAGAAATGACATAGTCAGGATCAAACTGTGGCCTTCTACATAGTAGGTGAGTGCATTACCACACATCTACAGCTACTGTGCAGGTATTTTGAACTGTATCTTGTATGTAAGTTGCATGCTATACTTTGAACTTGATTCTCTCAATAACTAAAGACATCACAACAACTCTCTTGAACCACGTAGTTAGTGGGGTCAATCGTACAACATACTGCAATCACAGTAATATTGACGTTCACATGTTCGGCAGTCCCCTTGTCAGTTCGCTCTGGTCTCTTGAAGTGGATGACATGTAATTAGATATATCATGTCTAATTATGTTATATATTCATTGTGTGTGATTATGAGTACTTGATGTGTCTGCTTGGTACATTTCATAATTGTTAGGCTAATAACCAAACTTTCATTGTGTAGTTACATGAATTTCCCCTCATCAGGAGAGCTCAGTTCTCCCTAAGAGCTGGTGGTGGATGGATGTGTACTCGTACATAGGTTTCTCATTGCATATAATAACATGATGGGCTCATTACTATGTATGTAATGAGTACTGGGTGTGTTTGCTCAGTAAATTTATTACAAATACTTAGTATTATAAGTTCTTAGTAATACTAGTACTTAGTATGTTACTTGCTCAATTACTTAATGTGTTAATTACAAATTAAACAATGGTATGACCCTCATTAAGAGTTAAACATAGTGAGTAAGAATCAAACCCAGTGAGTAACAATCTAACCCATTGAGTAAAAGTCAAACCCAAAGAGTAACAATGTAATCTAGTGAGTAAAAGTCGAACCCAATAAGTAAGAGTTGAAGCCAATGAGTATGAATTGAACTCAGTGAGTAAAAATCAAACCCAGTGAGTAAGAATCAAACTCAATGTGTAACAATCAAACCCAGTAAGAGTAAAAACCAGTGCCAAACAGTCAAACCCAGTGAGTAACCCCAGTATTTAACCCAGTGAGTAAATATTGAACCTGTACCCTGACTTCATCCTCAACAAATTTAAAAAGTCCTGATTTTCCCAAATGGTACTTTGGTGCCTGATGTAATAAAAGACCCTGCACATTGCTTCTCTGCCAATCACAGCACATCTACATCTTCTTCTACTACTTACCTTACCTCTACCCAATACATAACACATTATAGGGATGGAGTGGGGTACCTCCTTGGCCAGTCACTACTCAGTATTCAACCACCTCTAGGGAGAGGAAGTGGGCAATGGTGGGAGGAAGGGGCAGATTCCCATCATAAACATATAGTACCACAAAGGTTTCCACCCCTTCTTAGTGTTTACTTGTTAATGAAATGATCTTTATGCCCCTTTTGCTTCAAGGTGTTTGAGAACATATTTGTTCCCCTACCTAAATAGTTCAGTTTTATTTTGAAAAAAATCGTTTGTGCTTTCTTATCTTATATATTGAGTTTGAACAAAAGTTTATGGTAACACCACATTTTATGTTTTTATTTACAGGAGCAACTTATGGTACTGGAATATGTGCAGTAAAAATGACTGCACTTGGGCGTCCACAGCTGCTAGTAAGTACACAAAGTCTGAACTGAAAAATTTGTCATACTGTTTCTACAAAATGCCTCATTACATTAACAATATTTGTGTGGTGGTTCCTAACATAAAAATATTTAGAAGTACATAACGCATGTTCTCATGTGTTATAACTGTTGGAACATGATTTTAAAGGAAAAATCAGATATAAAATATATGTATAAATACAGTATGTATACATGTATGCATGCACATATATATGTATGTGTATATGTATAATGTATGTATATGCATGTACAATTGTACGGATGCATGCATGCATGTATGTATGTACGTACATATGCATATCTTTGTGTATGTATGCACGTACAGGGAATGGACAAAATAATATGAACACCATGCAATATAGTACATTTTGTTGCATGTTGGCAACACTGCTTCCGTGTAAATAATGTGATGCATATGTATTGCACAGTTTACGTGCCAAGTCTTATAGGTTATATTTGAGTTTATTATACGCTTTGTTCTGCGACAGTTAAAACAAGCGATCGGTGAAATGTGTGATCTCTCAGACTTCAAAAGAGGGCAAATCGTTGGTGCTCGGTTAGCGGGAGCGTCTGTGACGAAAACAGCTGAATTGTTTGACGTTTCACGAGCGACAGTATCCAAGGTAATGACAGCATACACAAAACATGGTAAAACATCATTGGCAAAGAGGAATAGTGGGCGAAACCCAAAGTTAACTGACACAGACCGATGAACATTAAAAATAATTGTTGCCAGACAACATAAAACTACCGCAGCAAAAGTGAAAGCAGAACTCAACACTCACTTGAGTAATACTGTTTCGACAAAAACAGTACGGCGGGAGCTCCACAAAGCTAACATTCATGGAAGGGCTGCAATTGCAAAACCCTTTATAACGGAATCCAACACTCAGCTGTGAAAGAAGTGGTGCCACGATCATAAAACCTGGACACTTGATGATTGGAAGAATGTGGTATGGTCCGATGAATCATCATTTACATTGTTTCCTACAAACAGCCGGGTTTATGTATGGAGAACCCCAAAAGAAGCCTACTATCCGGACTGCCTGCTCCCTACAGTCAATCATGGGGGAGGTTCCGTTATGATTTGGGTGGCTATATTGTGGTATTCAGCTGGTCCTCTCATTCACATCACTGGCTGGATTACTGCAAATGAATATCTCGACATATTCAATAATGAAGTTCTTACTATGACTAGCATATTGCTGCCAAACACTGCCATATTCCAAGATGATAATGCGCCCATACACACAGCCAAAAAGGTTAAGTCTTCCCTGGCCAGGCCTCAACATAATTGAACCGTTATGGGGAGTTTTAGAGCAGAGAGTGAGGAGCAGATTTCCATCTCCAACATCATTGAAGCAATTGGTGGATGTTTTGGTATAAGAATGTGACAACATTCCGTTGGAAACTATTCAGACACTCTATGAATCTATTTCGCGAAGAATTGCAGCTGTTCTAAAAGCAAATGGTGGCCCAACACCGTAATATTGTGTATATGTCAGGTGTTCATATTATTTTGTCCATCCCCTGTATATGTATGTATGCACGCATGTATGTGTGTATGTATATACACTGGAGAGCCAAAAAAAACTGTTATAGGCGNCCTGTATATGTATGTATGCACGCATGTATGTGTGTATGTATATACACTGGAGAGCCAAAAAAAACTGTTATAGGCGTGCATATACAAATAACAGAGGTATGGAACCAATCAGAGTGACACAATGCGGTCGACATGGCCTATATAAGACAACAAACATCTGGCAAAGTTGCTAGATTGGTTACTGCTGCTACAATGGCAGGTTATCAAGATTNGCCTATATAAGACAACAAACATCTGGCAAAGTTGCTAGATTGGTTACTGCTGCTACAATGGCAGGTTATCAAGATTTCAGTGAGTTGGAACGTGGTGTTATAGTCGGCGCTTGAGAGATGGGACATAGCATTTCCGAGGTAGCGATATAATTTGGATTTTCATGTACAACCATTTTACGAGTGTACCGTGAATATCGGGAATCCAGTAAAACCACAAATCTTTGACCTCGCTGTGGACAGAAAAAGATTGTGAACAAACGGGACAAACGACGACTGACGAGAATCGTTAAACGTGACAGACGTGCAACCCTTTCTCAAATTGGCGCAGATTTCAATGCTGGGGCATCAACAAGTGCTAGCGTGTGTAATATTCAACGGACCATCATTGATATGGGCTTTCAAGGCTGAAGGCCCACTTGTGTACCGTTGTTGACTGCACGACACAAAGTTTTACGCCTCGCCTGGGCCCGCCAACACTGCCATTGAACTGTTGATAACTGGAAACACATTGCCTTGTCTGACGAGTNTGTGGACTGCCCTTCAGGATTCATGGTGTGAATTGCCTCCTGCATACCTTCAGGCATTAGTCGAGTCTATGCCACGTCGTCTGCGGCACTTCTGCGTGCTCGTGGGGGCCCTACACGATATTAGGCAGGTGTACCAGTTTTTTGTCTCTTCAGTGTATTAATGCATGTATGTATGTATATATGTGTGTATGTGTATATGTGTGTGTCTGTGTGTATGTATATATGTACGTATAAATGTATGTTAGTTAGTTATTGAATGGCC
>NQII01001792.1:0-20421 GCA_002778355.1 Clitarchus hookeri
TGTGATCGTTGACGTACGTTGTAAATCCTTTTATAAAGTGTAAATTTATATAATAAAACGTGGTATTTTAAAAATACGTCAGTATTATTGAAACATTACTGCAAGATTTACTTCCTGCTGCACTATTGTTTTCATAAATAAAACATAGCCATCGCATATTTTGGAAGCATTTCGTTAATTTGCATTGCCGAGATTCACAGGACTCAAGTGCGCCAGTTGTCTCCAAAAGTTAATACATGAAAAAGGAAATTTTTATTTTAGGGGGTATTTCATAAAGACGATCGAAATACGTTTGTATTTTCCCATTCATAGAGTGAAGCACGTCTGAGTTTCGTCTTGCCATGATGGAAATGATCATTTATCATGCATGCCTTTGACATTATACTTGTTGTGCTGCAAGTTTTATTGACGGTGCGTGAGTGGGAATGAACTGTGCGCGTCGAAAAATTATGTCGCCTTTTATTCATCGAATTGAACCTGTTTACGGCACGAGTTGCAAGTAGCGAAGGATTTTATGACCTGTTTTATGACGTGACGTAAAACATCACGGCTGGTTAATGTAATACCATCTTGTTTTGGTGATAGCATAGTACAGCAAAATAAATTAACGCAGTGTAAATTGGTTCACTAACGCGAACCAAGTGGTTTAATTGTTAGCTTCATTAGCAAAATTATTCGATAAAAATCGCTTAGGAGTGCAGATAGTGGCACAGAGTCCTAATGACCATAGCTCCACTGATCAGCTTTTGTTTTCCTGTACTTTCGTAGCACGTTGTGATTCTCTGTAACACTTAACAGAGTCTTAACTAACCCAACTATACCCTTATTCTTACCTGTTTAATTGAGCTGTTTCTTGACTTATCTGAGCCACCCGGAAGTAGATACCTTAACGCAACGTTGTCTTAGCTATCATAATCTCTGTCGTAATTCGTAGCTTCTGGCGCTACAAACTGAGTGCGTATCTGAAACATGCTCACTGGTAATAGCACAGATTGATCACTTATGTTCTGATGATCATTGTGTGAATTGTTCTTTAGACTGGAGTAACGGCACAGCTCATTGCAGCATACTTCAGATACATTTTTTTTTATTAACTTCTGTTCATTTTCGCACTATGCTTCCTGAAAAGAACAATGCACTCCATACTACTTCGGAATGAAATTGTATGATGCTTATTTGTAATAAACATTTTATGGCGCTTTGGAACCTACTCAGATTTTTCTATGAATGAATACGAACTGAAAATACTTTATGTAAAGGAGAACCAGAAGACCGCACTGGAATTTCTACATTTCAATCAACAAAAATATTGGGCCACCGCTTTGAGAACTTGTATAGTTGTACGCTGCACGATGAAAATACCTAGGTTACCAGTGGCTCATATCTAAGGACGATGGGGCATTTCTTGGCCGTACAAGTATCACCATTATCGCCAAATGCCTCATGCATGAAAAAATAGCTCCAGGTAGGCATGATATTCGTACCTCCGTATATATAAATAAACGTTAACTCACTTCCGCATTAGGAAGATGAATTTCGGAGACTTTGCGTAGCATTTTTTTGGAACAACATTATGAAAGAAGTCCTAAAAACGAAATCGTTTTACTGTGTAATCTTAAGTTGAACATTGGTAGCGTACTAAAGCGGAGGAGAGCGGTTCCATGTAGTAATCTCACCAAAATTGGGTAATACTTATGTTCTTTCGTGTATAAACTACATAGGATAGTAACATAATGAGTAAGGAAGTGAAGAAGTTTGTAAGGAGCTGTTGGGGAAAAAATTTGCCTATCATCAGGCCCGCCCAGGTCTCGAGCCATGGTCTCTCCATTCCATAATTGTATATTTTTCTCTTGCTTATGTAATAACATTTACAGAGCACCATTATGAACTGCAGTAAGTAGTAATCTGTAGGTACTTAGATAAACCAAAAATTTCACGGATTTTTTTTCCACCTCGCGGAGATGTTAACTAAATGGGGCTCATGAGGAGTATCCCACTCAACAGACCTAGAGATCGTATCCGTGAATGAAACGCTACATACAGCAACATGACCACAGGGGTATTGCAGGCCACGTTTCCCAGGGCGGAACACTTGTCGCTGGGACCGGCTGGTCGGGAACTCCGGACACCTTAGCACGGGGGCAAGTCGACTGCATTCCTGCAGCGCAGTGGGCGGCATCCGAGTTGCCCCGCCGTCATCTCCACGTGTGTGTGCGGAATGCAGCGGCAGGTTAACCCTGCCCTGCGCTGTCTTCGTTACGAGCAGCCGCGGCTATCGTGCGTGTCCGCTATAACTGGTTCCGCGATTGACAGACCGTGGAACATAAATCAACTAGAAATACGTAAATTGAATTCTACAGATTTTTATAAGTCAAGATAGAAAAACTAAAAGAAAGGGCAATTCTAGATGTTTTATTTAACTTTGTTTCCCACGGTATCTTGCACCACGTAAATAATAATATACTGCGGCAGAAATACATCACTCTGGTAAAATATTTGCTCTCATAGTTAATAAAAACAGTTGTTTAAGATTGTCCGTACTTCGTTTTTCTTGATTGGCTTAGTTAAATTGTAAATAACAAACTATAACGTTAATTTATGTTCCATGCCTCCTTAATTACGCACTTTTGAAAAAAAAAAAACTTTTTAGTCCCTTGTCGCTCCACGTAAAAACTTTGTGGGAAGATTCTTTGGACCCTGTTGTGCAACAAGGAACCAACCCACAGAAATGAAAGCAGAATAATACTAGTGTTAGTAAATATTTGTAAAAGTAAATTCTATTTAGATCCCATTTATCAAAGACTATTACATTTTGAATTTTATTTAATACGCTTTTGGGCTGTATTTTTGGTACCACACGAAAAATTGCCAAAAATGTTGTTTGGTTCCTTGTTGCATAACACTGTCTCTTTATAGAAGATGGAGTCGAAAACGTAATACGAAAAATGACAACGTAAAATGTTAGAAACTACGTGAGATGAAACAATAAATTCGTGAATAGTGTCAGCCAGACTTGATATCTGCCACCTGTGTACTTGGGGAATAAATTCGATCGTCATTAGGAAATTAGGGGGTGCCACGTCATTATCTCAACAAAAGTATGTTACCCTTGGATGTTTATTGATTGTTACGACGTATGATTATATATTCATGCGCCAGATATCAAATCAGGCTAACGCCATTCACGGATTTGTTGTTTCATCTCACGTTGTTTCTGACATTTTGCATGTATAGGCTGTTCACGGTGAAGTGAGCACTTTTGAGGCCGTAGTTATTTTTTCCGTTCAGCCATTTTTTTTATCCCTTCAACCACATTTTTTAAATTGATATTGCCATGTAAGTAATAAGCACAGTTTCTATATTTCACCGCACTTGGAAGTTAACGTGTAAGACTAAACTAAATCATTTTTATTTACTATTATTCCGAATGAGAGGGCTTTCAAAAGTGCTCACTTTACCGTGAATATTCTATACCTAATTTTAATTCCGAATTTTCAAGGATGTCTCTAACTTAAAGGTTAGGTCATAAGTCGATAGTATTATGTTTTCTACCTCATTTTGCAATAAATAATCATCTTGAAAAGTTTGCATTTAGTAATTCAGGATAATACCATATAGTTTTATGGACACGTTGACTAGCGTTCTTTCAGTAGAGTTGCCAGCAATGCAGGGAAAGTAGTTTCACGACGTAACTTCGCATTGAAAGTTTAATTTTTTAAGTTCCGTAATACTGAAATGGACGGCAGTATTAGTTTTGCGTGTTGTGGAAGAATACAAAATGAACAGAAAAACAATGGTCATTAAACCAGTGGTTTCATAAGTGCTCAATTATGTGCGAACAAACAGCTGCTGATGGCCTGCACGAGGTCGCACTAATGAGGCTTGGCAGCAGGTCCGTAATTAACATTTCCAGTGAGTCAGTCAGTATCTGGTGTCGTCGGCGTGCAGACACGTTAACATGTGTCGAGTGGTTGATTCATCGCCCTGCTGAGACCTTCCTGCGTCCTCTCCGGGTTTATAGGCTGTTCAAGGAGTATTAAGCACTTTCGAAGTCAGCCTCTAAAAATATGTTTGAACGGGCACACTGAAAAGTAAAGTTGATTACGACGGACGGAAAGTAGTTCAACGTAATAAAATTTATTGAAAAGTGTTTGGTAGACATTTTTGAATACTGAAATTATTTATTTTGCTGTTTTTATTCAAATAGGTGTTAAAATTAGTAAATATATAAAATATTTACTTTTCTAATAATTTTACATGATCGCTTGACCAACTCATGAATAAAGTGATCAGACCCGTGGCAATGTCAATTGTACATATGACGTAATAATACAAAACACACACATAAGTAGACCTTAAACAGGGTTTCAAAAGTGTCCAGTTTACCATAAACAGCCTATACCACTGCTCTTGTGCGTAACCGTATTCGGCGTCCTCATCACCACCGCTCGGCGGCTTTTTATTTCATTGCCGAGCCGAGTTTTTCTGAATCATGAACCACTGACGTGTGCTGTTAATTCTGCTTTCTCGTCCGCAAGAAAGCCGTTACTCACATACACAGCCCCGTTTAATTTACACGTAGAATAACTGGGATATGCAATAACTCGTTACATATCTGTAATTAACTTCTCTGCTCCAAACTGGGAAGCTTTATGAAACGGTGGTAATTGCAGGCTATCATGCGTTGAAGTTTTGTGGGCGTACATCATCTTGATAGATTATTTATAGCCAACGTTGGTCATCAGTTAAGGAAACTATTTTTTTTTTCCAACGCAATAGGTGAATTATTTATTTCTTAATGTACGCGACTATTACAAATTTCACAGTACATTTGCTGGGCATTTACAACGGAATTCCGTTTCATATGAAGAATGCATTAGCCGCGCCTTTTTCGTAAGTTTGCACACTCGTTCGTTATCCCTGTCCGGCATCGAAGATTACCTCTCTCCCCTCCCTCTTCAACACCATCATCGTGTCAGTGTAGACGATCTCGGCACTATTTTTAACAATCAGTGAGTGCCAACAAAACTGAATGTAACCAACTGGGAATTAAGAACAGTAACATTTACGTAACGTTGACTTTTGATGGATGTATTTGAATCTTATCCGCCGTGTGATTTGTGTGTACTTGCAAATAATATATTCTTTGCGCTTTATGAAAGTGCTCTGTCGCTCCATTCCTTTGTCCGAAGCTTCTGAGTTTGGTTTACATGCTTATTTTCCTGAGAGTATTTCTACCATTACATGTATTAAAGAGTTGCGTAAAAAAAATTTATTATGTTTATTTAAAAATAAATAGGAGTTTTAATTGTTTTGCTGGTAGTAACGACTTGTTGAGGAGATCGTTTTGTTTGGAACGCTTCCTTTAGTGGCGCTTGTGTTTATACAGTTTTGTTCGTAAATGTTATAATATGTTTTTCTTCGACGATTCCATGCAAGCCTACATGAACACTTCTAGAATGGTTCTAGGGACGATTTGGTTTTCTGCTGGCCGTTTTCATGGACGTTTTCGTAATTGGTCGTGTGCAATCTTCGGTGGAAGATTTCCCACAAGGTTGACATTTTAACGAATCACAGAGAGGGTGGTAGTCATTTTGTTTATCTTGTTTTGAAAACGAGCATAATATTAGTTATAACACGAATAAATAGTTAATAAAAACCACGAAAATGTTTACTGATTCTAAAGCAACATTGTGTAAAAATTATGGTAAACATTTGTGTTTATTTAACGTAAAAGTTTTAGTTATAACAACAAAACGATTAGGTTCTGTGCATAAACGCCTAATGCTGAAGTTGTGAGTGAAGATTGTTCCTGAACCACAGTTGCAGAAGTAAAATCATTTTTAAAAAATGCATTCGTCTTGACTTGTGCAGCAACAAGTATCGTTTGACAGATTATTCCAAAGAACCCTACATAACTGCTTGCATGCAGGCTCGGGTAACATGTCTCCTGTAAACTTCCGCCCGAGCTTGAACGGAAAATTTTATCGTGGTATATCGGCTTCATACATCGAATGCATCTGCTTTTTGAACTACCGTCATAGAGGATGATGTGTGTATAGAATGTTACAGGAGGTTTCTGTAAATGTTTCTGTGAATATTATGTTTTTATTGATATTGTTATATCCCATAAGTAATGTTACAATTGCCAAAGTCAGTGGGCTTAACCAGGTTCTTTAAGGGACGGAGGTCTAAATTAAATTAAATAATCCTACTAATATTATAAATGCGAATGTTGTGTGTATGTTTGTTACCACTCATCTCCATAACGGCTGAACGGATTTTGATGAAATTTGGTATGTAGGTACTTTAGGTCCTGGAATATGACATATGATACGTATTATTCTGTAAAATTGTACGGTTTCTGTGGAATAACAACAAAACGTAATTCTGCAACTGCTGGGAACATGACCGAAATATTTTTTTTCCTCTGGTGTAATATTTTATTAGGCCGCCCAAGGACCTCTGAAATGGCTTAACGACTGCTATCAATCGATAACAACCGGCACCGAATATTTAACGTGCCCTTCGAAGTCCGGAAGCGCTCAGATGATATGCCACTAAACGGTCACCCATCCAAATGTGTGTCGCTGAGAACGTTGCTTCACTTTGGTGATCTATTAAGATACCTCAGCCAAGCGCAAAAAGTAGTACCTAGGTTCACTTATTTCTAAAGCTACAACTTGATGAAACTCACGTTTTGATTTTCATACATCGAAAGCGGAAATGTGGTAACTACGCGATAGTTGCACACATACACACCAAAAACAATACCCTACTTCTTGTATATCTGCTAAAAAATATTTCCTTCCTTTTGGGTTGCCGTAATCAGTTAAAAATCTAGGCCAACATAGTATAATTTTATAATTCTGTTTTCACATAAATGAATTGAATTTTCCCAATTTATTTATTAGTGTATCACTGTAAAACTAAATTGTACCCGGGCGAAGCTGGGTCGGTTTTCTAGTTAATAATAATTTCGTAATTTATTTAGCAACACTACAAAGAAAATTGTTAATATCTGACAATCAATGTCTATTAATTGCTACTTTTAATTGATCGTTTTAATCAAAACATTTTACAGTCACCTTTAAGGAATTATTGCAATCAAATAACTAAATTCAGTCCCAATAAAACGTGTATCAAAACCTACTGAAATACTTTACAAATTATATATTCATGTTTGACAGTTCCAATATTTACACTAAAGTCCATATCACACATTTATGCATTCCCATCTTAATTCTGTCCACATCCCACCTGTCCGTAATGTTCCAGAGTACTCAGAGTTCCCCCTTGCACAGTATCCCCCTTCTATCTATCCGCTGCCTCGCAACCTCCATAGTCTGAGTGCTCTCCCGCTGTGGGGAGTATTTATAGTTTCGTCGACTCTGGCCCAGAAATTTCTCCAAATACCGTGTTGTGCCGCGCAAAAGGATTACCAGAAAATTCTTGTTCATCCTCTCAAGTCTTCGACTCTCCCGGGAAAANTCATTCCCCGGCCGTGGGGCGATGGAACAGTGAGGGGATGGCCGTGGCTTGTGTGAGTGAAAGGGGAGGGGGGGGGGCTGTGGAGACGAAGCTCGATGCTGTAGTCGGGAAGGTTGACGGCAATGTTTTTACCGTCCTTTCTGCTAAACAGGACGAACACTTAATGCTTAATGTATCGACCGAGGGTGTGAGCAAGCTGGATGCTTTAAGTACTCAGCTAGGGACTGTGGTCAACTTGGGATCGAAACTCAAAGCTGTCCTAGAAGGAATATATAATTAAGTTCTTAATCACGTGATTGAGGAGCTAGAAGCATCCGTCCACCATTTGGGTGTAGGGCTTACAGATATTTAAGAGCTTATACGGCACAGGATTGCTCGTGTCCTAACTGACTTGCGCACAGACGATGATAAATGGAAACTTTGCCAACACGTGCGAGATACAGTCATCCAGCGAATCTCCAAGTCTGATTTTATATTACAAAGATGATTGAACGTAGTCTCATCGCCTAAATATATATACTATGAACATTCTGCCTTTACTATTAGTACAATGGCCGCTATCGCCGAGGATTTACACCGTGTAGTTGAAAATGTGCGCAATAAGTATCTACTGCTCAAGCGCGCGCGCATGGAGCACGATGCTTCATTGGAAGAGGCCTTCCGACCGCTCACATCTCTGCTAGATAATTTACAATAGCAAACTGTCCCCCCTGCTGAAATTAAGACTGAACCGGACGTTGAACCTGGGAGTAGGAGGAAGCGTAAGATACTTCCGGAGGAGGATACTGTAGCTGTTGAAGATGATGATTTGCCTTTAGCCACATTGAAACGTAAATAAGACAGATCTCACTTGCGCACGACAGCCGTTCGCAATTCTGTCTTCGTACACAGCGAGGTTTAATGATGGAACGTATGGTTTTATAGGTGTAATAAGAAATAGTTCTTGGGGAACAAGCAAATTTTTGAAATTATACTTCTTTTGGCACGTTGAGGGTAAAAGTTTAGTGTGCAACGGAAGTTGCGCGCGCACAGTGTAACGAAATTCAACAGTGAACGTGGTAGGGGTATGATCCAACACGGATGTGCGTATCGTCTAGCTATATACAAACGCAAGGTACACAACATAGCACATTGTTATATTTAAAACCGACAGAAAATCAGTTCATGTAATAAGCAAATTGAAAAACATATAATTTATATTAGTAATTCATTGTGAATATATATATGTATATATATATCTTAAATAATTTTACTTACATTGTGCCGTGAAAAATTTGTTAGTGACAAAAATTGTATAATGAAATTTTGAAAGTGGTTTTAAGTATTTGAGGTTAATTTTTGTAAGTATTTAATTATGTTCTTTAATCAAACCTTTATTAATTATATTTAATGTCTTTCTGCAATCATTTTATCGTTTTCCTACTTACGTAAATTATTGCATACATAATAAAATTTTATTTTAGTCATGCCAAAGAAGTATAACTTTTAATACGCGTACATAACTACACGCACCCATGTTTTTTTTATACCAAATTATTTTTTATAGATTGATGATGAAGCAATGTGGGCATCCCCAGACCTCTACGAATTACTGTTTAAGCGCGAGCATGATGGATTCTCATGGGAGGCACTTCGCCAATACTAGCATTTACTTATCCTCAAGAGTGCACATTTGGCAGACCATGATGCTTACAGAAATTGTTATAAGGATGAGACACATCCGAAATTCGGTATTGTTACCGACCTGTTTCCGGACGTTGGCATAACGAGTGGCTCGGGTTTGACTTCGAAGCTTGGTGGAGGCAGTCAGCTCGAGTATGTATTCTGGGACGATGTGAATGAGTTCGTATCACAATGACTGCTAATTGCATCTCAGCAAGCTGGAAATAATTCCCACACTGACGAAATTGTGAATATTGTAAAATAATTGCAGGAAGGTGGTCACCGGCCTGCACACCGTAATTATCGCAGGCGAAAAGCACTCGTCTTTGGGCTGAGAGATCTGTACCAGGTTGACCTAGTTGAAAATATCCCATATGCTGCTGTTAATAAGTGCTATAGATAAATGTTGACAGTAAGAAATTGTTTCAGTAAATATGTATGGGCAGTACCAGTTCGCCAGAAAGGAGGCCTCGATGTGGCCGATGCGATGAAGACTGTTTTACAAGATAAAGGATCGCCTAAAAATTTGCAGAGAGATCTTGGCAGATAATTCTACAATCCTGCCTTCCATTTGCTAATGGTTGCAAATAAAATGAATCACTACAGTGATAAATTCGGTGATAAGGAGCCCTCCATCGTGGAACGATTCAACCACACTCTGAAGAATGACATGTGGTGAGAATTTTCGTCGTGGAGAGGTTACAAGTGGCTGGACTTACTACATTGTTTGTTATCTGCTTACAATGAACGAGTGCATCGCACCATCTGCATGCGGCCAGTGGACGTTAAGGATGATTATTTGCTGTAGATTGTGTTTAAAAAATGAGAAAAGATTGAAAAGGCGCAAGNAGCTGTAGATTGTGTTTAAAAAATGAGAAAAGATTGAACAGGCGCAAGACTAAAGCGAAGATTGGTGTCTGTCCGAATATCACGAGTGAAGTGAACATTTGCGAAATTATACACTCCGAACTGTAGCACAGAGGTCTACAGGATTGACAAAATTCGTTATTACGAACCACAAATGCATCATCTCNATACACTCCGAACTGTAGCACAGAGGTCTACAGGATTGACAAAATTCGTTATTACGAACCACAAATGCATCATCTCGCGATTTGAATGGTGATGGCTGAGGCCACTCGGTTATTATTCGTCTGGGGCCATGTTCAGGTAATGTCTGGGCTACAGGTTCTATCTTTTAATTTTATCTGCTACATTCCATGGAAAGGGCGATGAAAGGTGCCTTTTTTCTCGCGCATGCACTGCCGTCACTTAGGAGCCCATATCTTAGCATTACCGCCCGACTGGTGCTGGTAATGGGGGTACCAAGACACTTTCGTCTGGTTGTTACAGAGTGCCGGCTACCTTCCAGCCCATGCACAGCAAGGTAGTGTGTATATAACGTTTCACCCCATGCCAGCTTGGGTGTGCATGCGCTCGGTGTATAGTTCGTTTCGCCTTAGGTTGACATCCTTAAAGCTAGTTAAAAAAAATGCAAGCTAATTGGTTTTATTATTATTATGAACATGCAGGACTGTGGCCGCCGTACTGTGTAGATGGCCATTTTTTTTTATAAATATATTTTACACACATGGTGAACCAACACACACAAAAATGGCCACACTGATAACGGTGCTTCTAGCTGCGACCTGTAGCACTTTGAACACTCTGGTGACGAGTGAAGGAATTAAAGATTGCGATGATGGACTTGTGGTGGTGTTGGAGGGGGGCACAAGAAGCAAGAGAACTGGTTGGGAGGCATATAAGAAAACCCCCGATGGATAGAACGAGAGGGGCAGGAAGGAGACTGGGAGGACTGAGAAAACCCTCCCAAGGGACGAGAGGTTGGAAGGAATGTGAGAGCATGAGAACAATAAAGGAGATAGGGAGGACTCTGAGTAAACTCCAGGGGTGGGTGACAGGAGAGGGGGATATGATGTGGAAGGTAGGAAGGAGACTGGGAGAATTTGGAGACGAGAGAGAGCGAGAGATTGGGAGAACTATGAAAAAACCCGGGTTGTGGGGCGAGAGGGATAACAGGAAGCATATGTGAAAAATACTCAATGTATAGAATGTGGGAGACGAGAGAGAATGGCAGCAATATGAGGAAAACCTCCAAACGGAATGTAAGAGCATGATGTGCTGAGGTGGAGTGATGGAGCAGGAGGGAAAAAAGGGAAATCCAAGATGTCCGCTGCTGGTGAGGAATGACAGAGTGGGAAGTTGCCTCATGATGTCATCCAATATGGCGATCGACTCGTCTTTCGTCCCCAACCCCCAGACCCTGCACCAGAACTGGCAATTTGCTACTACTCCCAGATGGCGAGATTTGATGAATCTGTAGTATACTTTTGAGTCGGGATGCTGTGTTTAGCTAGTTGGTTGCCGCATGGTGGACGGAGACATGCACACACTCGTTTGATCTCTGTGGCTTATCACAATTCCTCTATTAATACCGGGGAGTTGTATTTTTCAATGTGCAGTTTCTTCTTTCGCATGCAAATATTATGATGTATAAATAGTACAAATTCATACTACAATGTTTGAAACTACATTTTCTTTCCAATAAATAATCTTAGATTGCATAATTATATTGAGACGAATACTTCGTGGAACCGCTGTGTGTGTCTGAAACCCTAGGTTATTTTCGGCGGGGATGTAGAAGGTTATTTACTTTGATTAAAGCCTATCCACGATGAAGTCAGCACTTAGAAATCAAGCTTAGAAAAGTCACTGTCCCTACCTGCGTATATTTTAACAGGCGCACTGAGTACATGTGCCCAGTAAAGTTGGTAACGATCGAGGGAAAGTAGTTCCATATCTTAACGTCGAATAAAAAGTGTTAGATATCCATTTGTGATAACTTAAATTGTTTCTTTCAATTCCTGTTTTTTAAGCAGATTTGTAAAATATTTAATTTTCTAATAATTTTACAGTTTCACTTGACAGATGCATGGATAAAGTGATGAGGACCATGGCAATGTTAATTTTACATAAGCCGGAATAATACACAACGTGCATCACAAGTAGATCTTAAGCAGGGCTTTCAAAAGTGCTCAGTTTACCTTGAACATCCCATACCATGTGGTTGCNGAAAGTAGTTCCATATCTTAACGTCGAATAAAAAGTGTTAGATATCCATTTGTGATAACTTAAATTGTTTCTTTCTATTCCTGTTTTTTAAGCAGATTTGTAAAATATTTAATTTTCTAATAATTTTACAGTTTCACTTGACAGATGCATGGATAAAGTGATGAGGACCATGGCAATGTTAATTTTACATAAGCCGGAATAATACACAACGTGCATCACAAGTAGATCTTAAGCA
This sequence comes from Clitarchus hookeri, assembly GCA_002778355.1. Lineage (NCBI taxonomy): Eukaryota > Metazoa > Arthropoda > Insecta > Phasmatodea > Phasmatidae > Clitarchus > Clitarchus hookeri. The sequence continues at coordinate 12,482 of NQII01001792.1, forward strand.
GGGCTTTCAAAAGTGCTCAGTTTACCTTGAACATCCCATACCATGTGGTTGCGAGCACCCTCCCATGCGCTGCGAGAGTTCTGTCATGTTCGGCCGTGTGGAGCCCCGCTCACTAGTGCACTGCGATCCGAAGCGCGGCGCAGAGACGTGGCCGTGCCTGGTACAGGTTCGCGGCCGGATGCGGGGCGGACGGCGTGGCTACGCTCCGGCGAGAAGTCCCTCAAGCGTTGCGGACAACTTGCCTCCGCCGTCTCGAGGGACGCTTAGTCGCAAGAAAGGCGGAACTAACTCCACCGAGAGGCCGATCCCCCTTCTAGACTCTGATTCATCATCCTGCATGCTTCCCGGGTTCCTTGCTGCCACTGCTTGTTTACACGCCACTGGAGCGAATGTCAGCACTCGTCACTCAATGTACACAACAGTTAATTTGCTTGGAATGTGGGTTTGTTTGAGCTTCAGTTCGGAGATTAAAAATAAGAGACGTATTTTATTACACAGACTTCCTATTGAAAAAGTTTAAAACACAGCAGCATGCGATGATNGATTAAAAATAAGAGACGTATTTTATTACACAGACTTCCTATTGAAAAAGTTTAAAACACAGCAGCATGCGATGATGAATGATAATAGCTATAAAATACCGTATGTGTAATGGATGCATGCATGCATGCNTTCCTTGCTGCCACTGCTTGTTTACACGCCACTGGAGCGAATGTCAGCACTCGTCACTCAATGTACACAACAGTTCATTTGCTTGGAATGTGGGTTTGTTTGAGCTTCAGTTCGGTGATTAAAAATAAGAGACGTATTTTATTACACAGACTTCCTATTGAAAAAGTTTTTTTGTGTCGTCGTACGCTACTTGAATGATAATAGCTATAAAATACCGTATGTGTAATGGATGCATGCATGCATGTCTGCCTGCACAGTTTTAAGAGGACGGATAGAAATACAAAGTGGCATATTTAGTTCAGTCANATGCATGCATGCATGTCTGCCTGCACAGTTTTAAGAGGACGGATAGAAATACAAAGTGGCATATTTAGTTCAGTCAGTTGATTTCCATCGCGTGTGAATAATATTAAACTGTTGCACTTATTTGCTTAAGATACAGCGAGTACATACCAATGCTTTTTGAAAGTTCTTTAACCCAGAGGGCATTCCACAACAAGCCGCCTCAGTGATGGCAGGCACTGCAATTTAAGCCTACGAGCTGCGAACATTTCAGATGAAGCTAGGGAAACTGTATCGCAACAAAGAGCGCAGGTACAGAAGAGTGCAAGCGAATAGTGAGCACAGAAAGTAAAATGTGCGAACATAAATAACATTAGAGAGTGCACTAAGGCATGTTTAACAATACCAGGATGCGTAAGAAAACGGACACGGAACGAGCTGACACATCGAGATGAGCCTGAGCTATTCTAGAATAAAGGCCTTTCACGGTAAAGTGAGCACTTTTGAAAGTCCTGCTTAGGATCTACTTTTCTCCTCCATTACTATCCTTCCACCATATGTAAAATTAACATTTGCCAAGGACTACATCACTTTATTCATGCGTTAGTCAAGTGTGACTGTGAAATAGTAAGGAATGTAAATGTGTCATTAATAAACAAATTATTACACTTCTGCATATGAAACAAATAGAAACTAAATTAAATAAATTCACTGTCCGCTAATTTTAACGTAGCTACTGTCTGGCTTATAACCTCTTTAGTGTACAACGAGGTTATTTTACTATTCTCGGATTCTGGTTGGTTCGCCAGACTACGTCATGTCTTCGCTGTTGACAATAGAAGCACTGGTACTATGTTGCGAATGTGTATGCGCACAATGATGTCTTGACGAAAAAAATAAACAACGAGTATCACTTCTGATGCGCTTGTCATGAGTGTGGAGACATTTTCCTCTGACTATTTTGAACTTTTTATATTTTCCTAATATTTTTATAACACAATTTTTTTTTTATTTAGGACTGGCTGACAATACGTACCGTAAACTGGGGTTACTTTGCACTTGCTAGGGTAACTTGCGCCACACAAAGTTTTGGTTTTGCAGGTTTTGGTTGAAGAGATAGCAAACATTTTTTGGGTAAATCAAATTAAAATTTAAAGTTGGCTAGCTAAATTACTTCGATTCTTTCCTGTTTACGGCATTTAATAATGTTATAAATAAATATATAAAAAAAACTTTTGGTGCGTAATTAAATTTAAATAAAATTTTGCAGGTTTTTGCGCTTTTTTGTCAAAGTACTNACAAAATTTTGGTTTTGCAGGTTTTGGTTGAAGAGATAGCAAACATTTTTTGGGTAAATCAAATTAAAATTTAAAATTGGCTAGCTAAATTACTTCGATTCTTTCCTGTTTACGGCATTTAATAATGTTATAAATAAATGTATAAAAAAAACTTTTGGTGCGTAATTAAATTTAAATAAAATTTTGCAGGTTTTTGCGCTTTTTTGTCAAAGTACTTTTGTCGAAAATATTTCGCGAGGATTTTGAGAGAAACGTTCATGAATAGTTTTCGGGAAAGCTAACATGCGTAGACACGCCACTTTAAACAGTAATTGAGCAGCACCCTTTCTCACACACAGAGCAGGTAGTGTCTGCCAGAGGGAAGCTGGCTATCTGATGTGTCATTTCGGTGGTTATTTTCAGATGTGAACAATGCCGACGCCACTGCAGGCAGGATACGGTGGACTATAACGAACCATTGTGCAGGTGTTCACAATAAACGTAGACCTAGCAGCATAACCAGTAAAACTGTCGGCGAAGCTCATGTTACAAAACACTGAAAAATGCCAAATATTGTTGATCACCATTCACTGTTTTACTACATAACTATGTTTCATGCTAATAGCTCAGTTTTTAAACTAAACTAAATATGACTATTTGGAGTGAGTTATGTCACTGGTTGCCTGTTAATGTATGTCTGTCCCGGTGATGGGGTTTGAATATCAGCCCAGATGGAACGTCATGGGTGCATATCCTACCTCTGGCATGGTTACCAAGTCTATATCTGAAAGTTTAAGTGAGGTACAGAATATGTAGAACGCCATATAGGGCCTAAGACTATATAGACCAGATGCTCTAATGCCATATTTCCTTTACGCGCGAAACTCTGAACCGGCGCGCAGTACTTCCGTCTTACAACATTGAGCCTTTGGACTTGTGGTGACACAATTCGGTGGTGGACAGACTGCAGCAAGTTTCAGTGTAGTGTTCATCTCGGTGTCTTCAGTTAGGCGAAATGGTAATGCCCGATGTTTTTAAAGTTGTGTTACTGAAGGTTCAAAAGATTCTGGTTTTCTATTTCGGGTACGCCATGGATATATGTGCAGTTTTTGTTTGTAAGTTTTTTTTTCCCCTGTAGTCATTGTAGGCAATGGAGATCCAATCAAACTCCAAATAACAAGTTAGGGGTAATTTGTAACATAAACCGTCCCTCGATTAACTTACCTGTATAAAGTGGAAACGTTAATAAACAAACGTTATTTTTTAATCATGCAAGCCGTCTGAAGTAAATGTGCTTTCCATAAAAGAAAATTTAGGTATATTGTGAACGCACGCTGTGATATTTTCTTGTATATTTAAGAGGAGTATGAGTGGCCTATATTGCTAATGCTAAATTTAACAAATTCATATATCANCTGTTGTGAACGCATGCGTATAGCTATGATATTTTCTTGTATATTTAAGAGGAGTATGAGTGGCCTATATTGCTAATGCTAAATTTAACAAATTCATATATCATTTTCTCTGGATTAATCCAAGATAATGCGATACAATTTCTACAGAATGTACGCTCGCTGATGTATTTTCATGAAGATACAATTAGTACAAAGCAAAACATAAGAAATTATGTAATTTGTTGTTATTTCATTAATATTTTTTTATGGCGACACTATTAGTTCTATCGCTACCATTGTAGACCCACATGACCGCAATAACGTAATTTATAAGTGATGTAAATTGCAACATNTGCGACACTATTAGTTCTATCGCTACCATTGTAGACCCACATGACCGCAATAACGTAATTTATAAGTGATGTAAATTGCAACATTTTAGCTGAAGCTGTTCCTGAGGAATTATATGTCGTTTAGCAAATATCGCAATTAAATAAAACTTGCTTATAAATTGAGACACCCCTTAAAACCTTCTAGCACCATAATCGTAGTTTTGAGTATCATCGAGATTTTACATTAACCAATGCAGCCTGTATATGCAACGCATTTTTCCGCTGTAATTCAAAACAAACCACAGCCTTTTGGAGTAAATAGTTCTTGAGTTGTCTCATTTTAACTAACGAAGTGCTCACGAATACAGGAGAATTGCTCGTGCGGTAACATAGTAAAAATTATTTAGAATGTTTATAGTAAGTCGACATCGATGATATGCCGGGTGGGTGGGAACTCGCGAATACGGACTGTGGCATACAATTCTATGACAAAATGAAAGGCGAAGATACCTTCAGGTGACATTGCATTAGAGGCATAGTTTCTGAGGCAAACGACGTAAAATGTGATGAAAGAACGTTAATTCTATAACACACACACGCGCGCTTTACAAACCTTTACAAACATTCACGATATGTGTTCAAAGTTGGCTCCTCGCATTGCTATGCATTTTTGGGCGCGCTTAATCCATGCACCCTGCACACGGCCCAGCACGTGGACGTCAGTCGTGGAAGTAGCATGTAGCCGCGCGATGATGTCCTCAGGCGACTGGGGCGGGTTGTCTGGCTGATACACCAGAGACTTCAGACGAGGTCACAAAAAGAAGTCCAGTGGAGAGAGGTCTGGTGACCGCGGTGGCCATGTAACATGTCCCCCACGGCCAATCAACTTGCCATGCAACGGCTGTTTGCCAGTGAGCCCAACTGCTTTCTTCCACTTTAGCACTGCCTCGTCACCTACGTCACAGCGTTCCCGCGTCACCACACTCGTCCCATTAACACACACTTGCTCCTGCTCGTTCCAGACATGCCATGTCGGTTTCCTCACAAACTAAACCTCAAATGCAATCTAAATTAAATTTATTTTTGCCTTACATTTTGCCATAGAATCGTATGCCGCGTTCCGTATTCACAAGTTCCCACCCACCTGGTATAGATCAAATTAAACAGAAAAATCCATAAAAATGGTTTTTTTTTCACCTAAATCACTTTAATACTCCCCTTAAATATGATGTGATGTCATGCTGCAGTTGCGGAACGGCCTGTACTTCCGCCTATCCCGTGGTTAAACCCCGTATAACGTGCCAGCCTAATGAGTGTCGAGTGGGGCGCACCCTTAGCGTCCGCGAAAGGTTCCCGCCCAAGTACGGCGAACGAACGCGTAAATCTGATCGTCGGCCGTACAAGGCTTTCTCCGCGGGAGAGTTGACAACCGAGTCCGAGTAGCACTTCACACGATCTGCTGCAAAAGGCGTTAGTGCTCGGACAGCGCTCCGTATCTGCCTCGCTCTGGGACTTACTTCCGTACAGGCGCGTGCAGCTCGACTTGAGGGTAGAACGTAATCACGTTTCAGAAAATACAGTATGGCCCAGAAGATTTTTGTTTGTCCTCTGACACTTGGATGTAGTTCTGGTCCCGCGGCTTTATGACTAGTCAAAACAAGCTTGATGATGATATGGCAGGTGCGTTGCGTGTGGCATAGTGCACTACGTTAGAATGCCTGACAACATTTTTTTTTAAAATTGTGTTTATCACATTTTTTACGATTTTGAAAATTAGAGCTTAGTTATATAATAGTTTTTAATTTGCCCGGTTACGTGGATTCGGTCAGTATTCACTCATGAACTGGTCAAACAGTTTGTTTGTTGGTTGGTCTCGTTCACATTTCCACAAATAATATATACCTAGCATAATGCTCACTTCCTGTTTGTCATTGTTTCAGAATATGAGCCTTAACCCAATCAGACCCAGTGTACACAATTGTGTACATTACGCACGTGTAGATAATTTTTTGTCTGTACTGCACGCTACGAAGCTCAATGATCTTACATGTGGGTAAATTATTCGCTTACCATATTACTGATCAAAGTTATAATTGTTTCATATAACCGTAGCTGAACACATAGCATACAGTTTATTGGCTATAACAACGAAAGAAGTGTGGTGTCGACTTAAGCACGCATCATAATTTTTTTGTTTGCAACACCTGAAACAGTAAATTAAAGTAGGTCTGAAAGGGTTAAGTAAGGGCTATAGGAACATAATATAAGTCTCTTTTGTGTGTGTAAGTAACTTGGTAATTATCTGATGTAAGTATTTCGATGTAGGCCTATTGTGATTATTGTGTCTAGCTTGTTCAACGATAGTATCAGTTACTGACACACCGAAACTTGCCATTTGGCAATGGAATTATGCTGGATATTTTGGAATAATAAACTCACGGATGCTTTATATATATTTTTTTTTTTACAAAAGCATTACAATTTCGACTATGAATGCAATTCATTGAAAGACAAATTAAGTGATTTTTTTGTTCAATAAATTGTATTCAATAAATATTTGAGCGTGTGAAGTGGCCTGTGGTGAAGCTAGTGATCTTGACGTGCACGTCCAGTTTAACGGCAGCTCCCCGGACGTCCGGCTAGCCGTGGACGTGACGTAAATCCCGGCGGTGGTGTTACACAAGCTGCAGCAGAGTCGTACAGGTTTACCTAGGACGAAGCCTCTCCGGTAGCGAGCCCTCTCAAGTGCACGGCTGCCACCAGACAGCCGGTCGCAGTGCTTCCCGAGCTCGTCTGCAGCTCGCGCAGTTTTACACCCTGTTTGGCTCACTCCTTGCCCCGCATCGCACAAACGACTTCGGTATCGAATAACTCGATCGTCATCTGAGTCAACAGATGACATTGTCTATCCTATTTGTGCCTATTTTTTTCGCATGTGGGAAGCGTGGTGGTCTTTGCCGCTGACCGGCGGGTTTTCTCGGGGCACTTACGTTCCCACCGCCCTTGCATTCCGCCGTTGCTCTATCTGAACCTCATTCAACCATCGTCACCGGCGCTCAAGACCTCGTAGTGCCGACCAACTCCCCAAACTCAAGTTCCCCCTTTTTTTTTTCTTCTGTTCATTGCTTTCTTTTTCTCTCTCAGTCAACTTATGACCCGTTTAATTAATTATCCATATAATCATAAGATTTCTACTACTTAAATTTTAATTGAACTTTGCATTTATGCTTCTATTAGGCGTTAAAAAAAAGTTTTAATAGTGGGTTTGCTCCTTGTAAGTAGCTTAAGGTGGATGGTTAATTATTGTAGGAGGTAATCATGGCACATGCTGCGAAATCCTCTTCCTGTAGTTCGATATATTTCCTGCATGCATGTGACGCTTAGTGCTGAGGGACTTGGGTATCACCTCCTGTTACGGAACAAACTGAAAATACTCTTGAGTTATTCAGTTACCCATCCATATCCCTCCTTCCGACTGTAGTTTGTCAGGTCTATTTTAATTTGTAACTGTAATTATCATTCGTTTATATCCCACCGGGTTTAATTCTCTCCCCCCCCTCTCTCTCTCATCCCCTCTCTCTCTCTCATCCCCTCTCTTTCTCGTCTCCCTCTCTCTATCTCTTCTCCCTCTCTCTATCTCTTCTCCCTCTCTCTATCTCTTCTCCCTCTCTATCTCGTCTCCGTCTCTCTTTCTCTCTCGCTTTCTGTCGTGTCTCTCTTTCTCTGTCGTCTCCCCCTCTGTCTCCGCCTCTCTCTCTCTCTCTCCTATCTATCTCTCATCTCTCTATTTCCCTCGTCTCCCTCTTTCTCTCGTCTACCTCTCTCTCCTCTCCCTCCCCCTCTTCTCTCTCGCCTTTTTCTCTCTCCTCCTCTCTCCTCTCTGTCTACTTTCTCTCTTTCCTCTCGCTCTCCTCTCTTCTCTCCTCTCTCTCTCCTTTCTCATCATCTCTCTCCCCCTCTCCCTCTCTCTCCCCCTCTCTCCC
>NQII01001792.1:23948-74354 GCA_002778355.1 Clitarchus hookeri
GGGCATTTCCAGGGATGGAGAGGGGAACTGTACACCTGTCACCCCTGTCTTCTTTTCGTTTTATCTTTTCTCCGTAGGTACCGAGAGCCCATCGTGCTATTTCCCATTAGCCAACCACTTGTACTGGTGAAAACAAAATCACTGGCTGAACCAACAGCTATATTGTAAAGTTGTTGCCAATTGCACTAAAATGTAGAAAAAAAAAACAGTTAGTAGGAATTAACATAAACAAGCAGAATATCTGGTCGTTGATAAAATATTTTAGAAATAAATTATAATGTAAACATACTAAAACAAGAAGTCTCGTTGAAGACATTCAGTTTCAATAAAAATGATTCTTAATTTTCAAGTTTTCCAATATGCAATGCACAAAGGCATGCAAATTTCGCGTTATAAACATGCGACAGTCTGGACTCCACAATAATGTGTACAGAATGAGTCAGGATGCAGGCAATTAATTCTTCATAGAAAAGTAAGTAGAACATATATACGACCTATGCCCGGAAACATATCTTAGTGGTGAAAAACATAGACGAAAAAGAGCTGATATGCGAGAAAAGAAACCCCATTGATGCAATATTTTTATTGTAATAGTTTGCGAGAAAGAAGTATTTAACAATTTGAAATCCGCCAATTTAGTGTTTGCGATGTTGGAAAATGGGATTAGTTAATAATATCTTCGTTCGTCACTGACATAAATTGGTGTAATTAGCAGGGGTGTTTTTAGCATAGACATAGGTCATAGAATATGCTTTTACGAGAGTGGAATGACAGCATGAAGTAGCATGAGAGGGCGATGAACTAGAAAATTCCTTAAACAAGATGGTTTGGTGTTGACATGGAATGACAATGCATGAACTGGAACATTCTTGAAACAAGATGGCTCATGTTGACTTGGATTGACAGAGCATGGGCTGGAAAATTCTAAAAACGAGATGGTGGCATGGAATAATAGAGCATGATGTATAAAGGTATAATGACAGAGCATGAACTGTAACATTCTGGAAACAAAGTTATGCTATTTGTAGACTGAGTGACTCATGAAAATTTGGGCAAGGAAAATTTTTGCATGACATTTGCAGATTTTGAGGGAAATTCTAGACATTTTGAGCTTTTTCCGGGGTAAATGGAACGTTGGAGGTCAAGGTCAAAGGTCAACATCATCCAATATGGCTGTCACTCGATCCAATATTGCGGATGGCTCTGGGCTCCGAACCCCCCAACCCCTGTTCACCCAGACAGAATGGCAGAGCATGAACTGGAATATTCTTGAAACAAGGTCATGCTATTTTTAGACTGAGTGACTCATAAAAATTTTAGTAAGGAAACTTTTTGCAGGAAATAATGTAGATTTGGAGGGAAATTCTAGAAGTATTAAAAGTTTTTTTTNATTTTAGTAAGGAAACTTTTTGCAGGAAATAATGTAGATTTGGAGGGAAATTCTAGAAGTATTAAAAGTTTTTTTTTAGAGAATATGGGAAATTTTGAGGTGAAGGTCACCTCTGGTCCTCTGCTAAATGCCATTACTGGTCCACNTTTTTTTTAGAGAATATGGGAAATTTTGAGGTGAAGGTCACCTCTGGTCCTCTGCTAAATGCCATTACTGGTCCACTGCAAGATACAATATGGCTCAAGGGGCTCCTAACTCTACCCTGCACCAGCTCTCTCATTATCTATCTACTTGTGTGGAATAATCTCGAGAACTTTTTTTTTACCAAAAACGTTTGGAAAATGAGGATACATTGTCTGGGCTCCACAGCTTTAGCAGTCTGACAAGTAATCCTTCACTATTATATTGCGTTGACTTTTGTGGCTGACGCTTAAGTAATGGTAAATGTTTTGGTGTAAATAAAATATTAAAATGAGAGCAACACAATGTAATATGTTACACTTAGGCTCTTTATGGCAACTACAGGAATTTATTAGAATTATTTGGAACACGCCCGTAATAAATACAGCGAAATAATTAATTGTATTTGTTTGTAGAGAAAATTCTCAATAAGGTTGTTGTTAGTGATGTATTACTTTTGAAAAATTTGCCTAGAAAGAGTTTTGAAGTGGAGTGTAGTGAGGCCATATCGTAAAAATGCGTGTATTGAACCCTGGGAAACTTGCCGTCGTTAATGCTTTTTGATTGCGTTTTACTGGTAGAATTTTTAGAAGGAAGCTTGCGGATCCGCCGGCCTGATCGGTGGCCGTGTGCAGAAACGCGACATGGCGTGGCCGCCATCACGTAACGTGAAACGGGCCGGCACGAGCGGAGATAGGTCACGTCGCGGGTCGGGCTCCATCTGGTCTACTGGGTCACCAGATAAAACACAGCCACACCCCCCTTTTTTCCCCGCGGCTTTTACCCACCTTGTCATTCCTCGCCGTCTCCGCTCTGCTGACTCCAAGGACGCGCGGTGCGCAGCAGCGCAGGCAGTTAGTTACTTTGTATTCAGAGTTCTAAAGGAGCTAAGATATAATTCACTCACGGTTACTTTCCAACTATTCTGAAGCCCTGCTAAAGTTCCACTTCCTCGATATTCCTCCGCTTCACGCAAACAAATGTAAACTGTGTCTGAAAAATTACAGCAAAGGGACGACGCACCGCATTGGTGCGCACTCATTTGTATAATGTTACAAGAAGCCCGAGGGTTGTATCAGAGTTCGTGAGGGATGGAAGTCTTAAGAAAAATAAATAAACTAAATTTGATTTTAATTTATTCACACGCTTATTATTTACAGCATTAATCTATCTAGCTTCAGTATTACTCTTTCTATTTCTCAGTGGCCGCGATATTTAATGTCTATTTTTAATGTAATTAAAGCTCTTCTTAACGTATATGTTTGGTTGTAGTCAATTAACTCACATACCCATCATTAACACACTTTCAGTCTGTCTGTTGCCATCATTTGTAATGTCTTTCACTCGCACATCCAGTCCACTAGTCCAGCCTGCTAGTCGCACTATTCGCTGCGCCGATGCTCGCAGTCGCAGATTTTCCTCCCGCTGGTCTCTTCTCTCGCCACTCGTTACTCTTCTCGCTCGTCGTCCTTCGCTCGATGCCGCAGTCACTCATCCACTCAACAACTACAACAACTCCTGGCTCGAAGGCCCGACGTGCTTTTTATACCCGCTGACCTTGACCTGGAAGGTTCCCCGCACCCCGAGTCACGCCGAGAGAAACTAGGGCAGTAATCCAGAGCATTCTTCAGATGTCTCAAAGACACCCGATACCCAGGGTTGGGAGCAGCACGCGCCCTAATAGGCATAACAGGCACGCTTTGTAAACATTTCTTTGTGAATAGCCGCTGCGTCTCCAGTTGCAACTGATAGCGCGCGCGTCAATAAATCATCCGTGCCTCGCACGCTCGCAGAGCGACCACTTGTAACAGAAATATTTTGCATAAGAACTATTTCTTGCTACTCGTCACCAAAAAAAAATGTATTTCCTCTCGGTTTTCACGCATATTAATTTTGAATGAAATATTATAATTTATAGATCAAATATAACTAAAAGTTCTGTTTAACCAAAAAATAAGGTGTGTTTTTGTTTTTTTTTGTTATACTCCATTTCTTGTAAGTTTTCTCAATTTTGGCAGGCATACTAAGTATGTTAAAGTATTGCTATCGTCTGCGAAGTACTGTATCGGCTGATGAGTTTTTTTTCGGGATGTATGTTGTTATGTTGGCGATATTGATGATATGAAAGAAAACNGTACTGTATCGGCTGATGAGTTTTTTTTCGGGATGTATGTTGTTATGTTGGCGATATTGATGATATGAAAGAAAATAGTTTTCAGAACTAGAATTTGTAATTCGAAACTTTAACTATACGTACAATATTTATGGTGTCAATTATGTTTTTAAAGTAATGAACAATTATTTTGGCTTTTAACAAATTGGCTTTAAAACATCTTTAGCAATTACTACGGAGTATGTAGTACACACTTCCGATCAGTAGTCACCATTGTGCACATGATCTCCTTCTTCACGTTTGTGTGAGTTCCTTACTGCTGTTGTAAAAATATTTCATCAATAGTTAATTTTTTTATTTGATTTCTTTAAGCATAGCTGGCTGTAGGGCTGCCGTTTCAGGGTTTTTTCTTTTGTGGAATGTAATATTATCGGCACGTGTATGGCTTAGTACGCAATTTTCTGTACCGTCGTAAAGCGCCACAATTTATTTACATTAAGAAGTTTGTTAGTTTCAGGAAACGCTAGATGTGTCTTACTTACTGAATGAGTTTGCAAANCAGTTTTCAGAACTAGAATTTGTAATTCGAAACTTTAACTATACTTACAATATTTATGGTGTCAATTATGTTTTTAAAGTAATGAACAATTATTTTGGCTTTTAACAAATTGGCTTTAAAACATCTTTAGCAATTACTACGGAGTATGTAGTACACACTTCCGATCAGTAGTCACCATTGTTCACATGATCTCCTTCTTCACGTTTGTGTGAGTTCCTTACTGCTGTTGTAAAAATATTTCATCAATAGTTAATTTTTTTATTTGATTTCTTTAAGCATAGCTGGCTGTAGGGCTGCCGTTTCAGGGTTTTTTCTTTTGTGGAATGTAATATTATCGGCACGTGTATGGCTTAGTACGCAATTTTCTGTACCGTCGTAAAGCGCCACAATTTATTTACATTAAGAAGTTTGTTAGTTTCAGGAAACGCTAGATGTGTCTTACTTACTGAATGAGTTTGCAAATAAGTTATTTCGTAACAGTGGCAGACAAACGTGTCCAAGGATTTCCATATAATGTGTTCAAAAGTAGTGATTAGGAATTACATACAGTAAGTCAGTTTTTTTTGTAAATAACGTATTTCAAAACTGTTAATAGAATGTCTGAAACGTACGCGCCCTAAAAAACCGCCAGTTTAACTTTGTTTTTTGTAGTGTAAAAGTAATGTGTTTATTATATGGAAGTCAAAAGAGCGTATGGTTAATTTCGCTAAAAATATTTACTTACAAAGTATGTTTGATTACTCGCCTCAGTACCAACGGCAGTATATTTATCGCGTTTTGTTCGTTCGGTGATATTAACACTTGATAGATTATAATTTGAATGTTACTTCCATACAAGCAAAATTTTCTACTGCTCCATCAACATAATTGTTATTAAAAATGATACTGTCTCCGTAAAAAAGCAGCAAAACACTAAAAACACTACCGTCTCATGAAACGTTACACTAAATTTGTCCCCTTCCCACCAGCATAAAAAAATTAACAGAGACACAGCACTATAACTTAGCCATAATAAAAATAAAACAAGTTGGAATGGTGAACTACATTGTTCATATCATTTGTTTACAGATATTGATTTCCTCATTGACAGAAACAGCTGTGGCGGAAGGATGCATCGTGGCTGAGTTACTTTTGTAGAACCGCCAAAATATAGTGTAGCTACTTATATGAACTGGTGTTTAACACGAGTATAAAACGCTTGTGATACGTGACATATTGACGAAACCACCTAACACGTTATACACGGGGTGATTTTTCAAAGGTTCTGTTCAAAAAGTGTGAAGAAACCGCGAATAGACTACAATAATAATTTCTTCAGGGTTTTTGCCGTTATTTCCCGACCCTTCACAAGGTAGCTCTGCAATAGCCTCCATATGCTCTTGGCGCAGCTGTGCGAGTGGACTTTCAGCTATCATTACGATCCAAACACGATCCGCTTTCCCCTTGGTAAACCACAGAGAAACGCATTTGTTTGACATTGATAGAGGAGTGATGCCATGTGATATTTACCCACACAGTGGCATCACAAGTGAATGGAGATGATGCAGAGCTATCTTGGCTCGGGTCAGGAAACTAGCGTTAATATTTGGAGTAAATTTGCAGTTGCTTCGCTGCTTAATAATTCGTCACATCCAATAGTTTATGCGACATGAAAGTGGCTTTGTCACACGTGTGGCCATTCACCGGATTACGAGGGGCTGATTGGGAATGCCTAGCCTTGCAATTTCATGTTTATTAAATTTTATTGTAGCAGATTTTGAGTATATCTTACAGCTCTCTTTCTTTATCGGGCAGACACATACACCAAGGTGTGCCAGCGGCAAGAGGTAGGATTAAAGTAGTGATGGCTACGTGTTACATGGATCTCTGTTCGATATCGCTTCGGGCCAGGGAATTAGTGCCAAAAACGCGGATGACTTCTAGTATGGTTCTGTTCCTTCTACTTTCAATGCCTTCATCGACGTAGCCTTATCTACGCATGAGCTCTCGCCGTAGTGACCTCGTCCACCAGGAGAGATTGACGTTGGAGGTTGGCGACATGCAAACACTGTTGCGCCGCCTCGGAACAACATTTCAGACGACTCTCGAAGGATGTGTTGCTTGCGGAGTTGCCTTTCGAGGTCTTCGTAGTACTAGCTCAGCAGTGTTGGGCCTGAGAGCTTGACCCCGCCTCCTTGGCATATTTAGCTGCCCGGCGGAGTGACTCACAGACGTCTTCCCTTCCTTTCCCAGCCCGACGATGGCTCACCGCGCCGTCGCGTCTGACGTCACGTTCCGCCGTTGTGGATGTGTCAAGGGGCTTCTTTACAAGACAGAATCCCCCCCCCCNTAGCACAGAAGGTCCACGTCATCACGTAAGGATCACCGCCTGATTTACAGCACTTATAAAAAACCAGTGTCTTTGAAAAATACGAATAAAACGTGCGTTACAGAATTAAACGGAGATGACCTATACCTGGCGTTATGGAATTTTAGTTTTGATGAAGTGTAAACTAATATTCAGAAATTATTCTTGTATGGTAAGAGTACATAAACGGCAGCAGAAAATGTGTATGAAAACTGATAAGGAACTGGTTACAGTGTGTGGCTGGTTTAAAGGACTAATTGGGTTTGGTAAATTTGTAGCATTGGTTTACAACGTGCATGACATCAGGCCAATATGTTCTTTGACTGGACTTATTTACTACTCTCGCTTTTGTGAGTGTGGAAAATCGGGGAGTGATTGGGGCTTTATACAGAGTGGTCAGCCTAACGTGGACACCCCCAAAATTTCCCGAACTGTTTCAGATCACGAAATGCCGTTTTCGCTAAATGAAATTACGTACAGGGGCAAGTAATTTCCCGCAAAGTGACTATTTGTTACACGTATACGGACAGAAATAATTAAACCACATGGAAACATACATTTATTTCAATGACATCTGAAAGTACGTGTAAAGTGGAATTCAGTGATATATAGCATATGCAATGGAAAGCAACACAGAAACGCCAAGAAATAATGTGCGAATATGATTAAGTTAAGTGGGCCGGTAGCATGGGGCAGAGAACCTGTACTTACAGCTGTAAGCAAGCAACAGGCGCCGTGACTCATCCTGGCGGGACCGCTTCCTAATAGTAGCGCAGCACCAGTCCCGGTAATATGTTATGGTAAGTGGTATTGCAGTGTGTGGCTGTACGTACGCAATGAAGTTTACGAATGAGGAAAAACTGTACGCTCTCTTATTTATTGCGAGTTTGGTAGAAATGCCAAGCAAGCTTCCAAATGTATGGTGTAAGGTATCCTAATCGAACGCCCATCTCACGGCAAACAATNTACGAATGAGGAAAAACTGTACGCTCTCTTATTTATTGCGAGTGTGGTAGAAATGCCAAGCAAGCTTCCAAATGTATGGTGTAAGGTATCCTAATCGAACGCCCATCTCACGGCAAACAATACGAAGAATTTGCACACTTTTATTGTCACGGGGTGATTGGAATTCCATTTCACGATTACGACGAATGACTGCTACGGGCGAGATGCAGCAACACGATGTGTTGGCATGTGTCGATGCAAACCCTCACATGTGTACGTGAGGAGAACTTTCCAGGTTCGTAGGAATAAGTAAAACAAGTGTGTTACGGGTACTGCGCCAACGGATATTCCATCCATATCACGTGGCTCTTCACCAGGCATTACATGAAGGTGATTTCCAAGAGCGTGTTCAGTTTTTTAGGATTACTCTGATGGCTGTAAGGGATGACAGCAATTTCCTGAAGAACATACTATTTACCGATGAAGCGACCTTCACAAACCTTGGGCGCGTAAATTTACGAGGTATGCACTACTGGGCGACGGAAAATCCGCGTTGGGTCGGGTATATGGAGCACCACTGTCAGTGAAAAGTGAACGTGTGGTGTGGAATCGTTTGAGATTTCGTCATAGGGCCACACTTCATTCAAGGGACAATGGCTGGCTGTAAGTACGCCCATTTCTTCAAAGAGATCTTACTGGCACTTCTGGAAGACATACCGCTCGACATACGTCGTGATATGTAGTTTCAGCATGATAGTTGTCCTGCGCATTTTGCTTTGGTGGCGCGGCAAGTTCTAAATGAAACGTTTCCCAACCGGTGATTAGGACGTGGTGGTGTTGTAAGATGGCCAGCTCGCTCCCCCGACCACACACCTCTCGATTTTTTTCTTGTGGGGAACACTGAAAGATAGGGTGTACAACACGGTTCCTACGACGTCAGAAAACATGCATGAACGCATTGTGACAGCTTGCAGAGGTATTACGCCAGAAACACTTCAGGCCGCTCGTCGCTCGTTACATGAGCTTTTATAGATGCGTATTGCTGTCGATGGTAAACACATCGAGCACGTACTGTGGAAAGACCTAATGTGAAGCTTTTCAACAATAACTGTACTCTGTTGTACTATGCATGCAAATGCGATTGCATTTCTCCTTAGGTTAGTTTGTTCTATTTTGGTTGTGCATCTGTACGCACTCGTTACTCAGTACAGATAATGACTAGGAAACAAATCTCCTGAATTACGTTGGTATCTAAATAAAATGTAATGTATTGATATCAGACTTGCACTCACAATGTCCGTCTTCCCTCCGCTGCAGTACTCTCCTTTGTCCAATATCGTATTCCGTGCCCCTTGCCACATTACGGTAATCGCTACGCTCCTATAATGTAGCGGTCCCGCCAGGATGAGTCACGGCGCGTGTTACTTGCCAACAGCTGTGAGTACGGGTATACTGCCACATGCTACCGGCCCACTTAACTTAATCATATTTGTACATTATTTCTTGGCGTTTCTGTGTTACTTTCCGTTGCATATGCTGTATCACTGAATTTCTCTTTGCAAGTACTTTCAGATGCCGTCGAAATAAATGTATGTTTCCAAAGGAAAATCATATGTGGTTTAATTAATTCTGTCCTTACACGTGTTACGAATAGTCACTTTGCGGCAAATTACCTGCCCACGTACGTAATTTCATTTAGCGAAAATCGCATTTCGTGATCTGCAACCGTTCCGGAAATTTTGGGGGTGTCCACGTTAGGAGGACCATCCCGTATACTACAGTTTAATAGAAAATTGATACACGCAACCTGGCTTAACTTTAACTCGAACGTGATCTCGCCCGAAGGGAACGCCTTATGGGAAGGGATGGAGATGGTTGCCGATATTAGCAATCGCTAAAGACTTCCGGGGAACTTTGCTGGGAGTGCGTCTTGGAATTGCGAACTGTTGCTGCATCTGTTTATGATTGATAAGATAGGAGATGATGTCACGCACACGTTCCTCCTTCTTAAACAGTCACCCGTAACTTCAAGAAGATTGGAGAAGGGAGGACGCGCTGGTGAAAGAGGCACTTTGCTGTCTGCGAAAGTGGGGCATTTTCTGCCTACCAGGTGTGCAGTATGAAAAATATTTTTAATGTGGGGGTGATTATCAAACTGTACACCGTATGGGTGTGAAGAATTACTTGCAAAACTAAGGCGGTATCATTTAAAACATGGCTTTAAAAAGGATTTTTTATGGTGAATAGAGGTATGCAAAAATATGGCATAAGTTTCTATTTCCTATATTCAGCCATTGTGTTAAAACATTTACGTCAGAAGGGGGCTAGGATCCCCCGGCGGCGGGTTGCCCCCAACCCTGGCGCTGAGCGACCGACCCAGGAAGGGGCGGTGGACAATGGGGACAAGGATGCTGCCAGTGTTACGGTACCATGACATACTGACGCAACGCCCACCTTTCCCGCGCGGGACGACGCACACTAAACAATGATGGCCAGGCTCTCACGACGCCTCTTGTGGGAGACCCGGCTGACGTCACGCTGTTTACCATCCTCTCCTTTTACTCTTTTTCTCCGGCTATCCGTCGACTGATGCACTGGAGACTCGGAGTCTCACAGGGTTATCCTGTCCTCCCGCCGTTATGCACTCAATCCTGGTTCACACGCACGCCGAGAGGACTTAAAAGTGACTCCGTAGTAAAATATCGTATGTAAAATCAGCGTGTGCGTGTGTACGCGTATCTAAAAAAATTAATGTTCCCAGAATACAAAATTTTTATTTTCAGGTAAGGTAAAAAAACAACTTACTATAACCATCGCATTTTGCTTTTATGCTATTAAATATAATAGGGGAAGGCATAGTGGAAATAGTAAAAAAAAAAAAACTGCGCTTTCAGGGCTTTCCTGCTTGGTTATCTTAAGGCTCCCGCCTACCTAGAGCTTTTTTTTCCGCGCCTGAGGCCGCGAAGCGCGGGAGAGATAAGGGCGACACTACCACGCGCATCGAGTGCCCCTTCCCCCTTTAAGCGCAAGGCTCTGAACTGGCGTGCAGTGTTCTCGTCGCACTGCGTGTACTTATGGGACTTTCAGCGATGACCCTATTATTTTATTAATGGGAAGTCTGCATGGAGGTTCAATGCAGGGCCCTTGAGTAGTTTTGTATGTAATGTATCTGACGCGTATATTCTGAGATACTGCGCTTTGAAAACCCCGTTTTTAGCGTTTTTGGAGTGCTATTAAATGGTTTTTATAATGTGCGTGACGTCTTGAGACACTCGACAGCCCTAGTCTGAAGTTGGTGTTATTTTCTCAGATGTTGCTAATTGTTACCAACACGTGTTACTAACACAAGGTGTAAACGCGGCTTAAGCAGTACACAACTTCCGAGCGACATTAAACTTGTTTTTTTTTTTTTGCCATTTCAATTGTCAAAACCACGTTGCTTAGCATGTTGGCTCATTTTTATACATGCATGTTTTGAAACGTTTCTACACTTTATGTAAACAAGTTTTAGTACAACTGGGATATATTCTAACTACGCTAGAAATGTACGAGTCTGTCGAAAAAAACTTGCCCTTGGTAGATCGCCGTTTGTGGCATCCACCGAACATAGATTACATGTCTGTCTTGTTAGGGTATTGGATAATAAATGAAACACACAGTTCGATATATCCTTGTGCCAGAGGCTATCGCACACACCGCACACATGCCCGAAGGAACTGTTTAGAAATAGCTTGGCGAACTGTTTGTCAGCGCCAGAGTAGCGCGACGATGCTGCTGGTTGCTTTAGTAACAGCGTTGAAGGGCCAGTGTTAGGGTCCATTTTGACCAAGGGGAGGGGGTTATGAGTGGTCTCGTCAGCTTCGTCTCGATTTCGCAAATACATATCTGACATCCTCGGTCGTTTTGGTGGCACTCCCTAGGGACCCGGCTGCGGAGAAGCGGCGCGAGCGCCGTTTTCTTTCTGCACGCTAGTATTTGGAGCCCCATAACTTCTTTCCTGGTGATTCAATTCTCTTAATTTTTTTCTTCTCTCCATACCNTACAACCTTGGTCATTTTGGTGGCACTCCCGAGGGACCCGGCTGCGGAGAAGCGGCGCGAGCGCCGTTTTCGTTATGCACGCTAGTATTTGGAGCCCCATAACTTCTTTCCTGGTGATTCAATTCTCTTAATTTTTTTCTTCTCTCCATACNTGCACGCTAGTATTTGGAGCCCCATAACTTCTTTCCTGGTGATTCAATTCTCTTAATTTTTTTCTTCTCTCCATACCTGCCGCTTCGTTCTGCGGAAGTTGATGGCGGTTGTCGGTTTTGTGGCGGATTTCGACTCTAATCCTTGCCCTTCTTTCACGGCATGACGCTGTTTCACGAGTTCAAAGCGCAGCTGCTTCGAAAATTTTCAGAGTAGATCAGTGGTTTGTTGCGTTAAAAGGAGGGCCCTTTCAAGCCCTTTCGAATGAGCTATCACGCTCGTCCGTTGCACTTGTAGTTTCAGAGCAATGGCGCGCGAAAGAATAAAAGCGCTGCAAATTGCGCTGAAATTTGTCTCAAACTCGATGACGCACCACCGGAAGCGATAAGACGAACGTTATAAAACAATGTATTTATAATGTNGAGCGTGCGAGAAAGACATTTAATCCATGTCAAAACGTGTTTTTCAAACACACTGCAACGCAGTTCGAGCGCCATATAGGCGGGAGCCTTAAGGAAATGAGAAAAGTACAAATTGGCATCAGTAGTTTAAGCCATTGACTGACATCGCGTGTAATAACACACTACTGTTACAAATATAATTTGCGAGAAATTCAGCTTCTCGGGACCGGCCGCAGTGCTTCGTAATGACCAGGCGTGACATTAAGACGTTAAAAAATGTTCTGGGTTTTCCCGGTAACCCCTTTTCGTCCACCTATCGGCATGTATTTTGCTGCCAACTCCCACAACTCTTTGAGTACTGCCATAAAACTACGCCGTAGCCATGCAGACTTGGGCCCAACCAACCTGCAGGGCACTGTAACAGTATTTATAGCTGCACGTTGGTTATCTGAAATAATATACGTTTACGTGTATGGCGAGCGTGTTAAGCTTTTCAGTTGTCAGGAAGTTGACTCGCACGACGTAGTTCCTTGACGCCTTACATGTTCAGCGGTGTAGGAAAGTAGCTTGCTAATCTCGCGTGTAGAGAGTGGGTGAGTTTTTCTGCGTCAACCCAGAATTTTTATATTGAAAACACAATTCACAATGCACTGGAGATTTAAATACCTGCTGCCAGAGCAAATGCTTCACATGCCATGTCGAGCAGAAGATTAAAATTTACTTCAGTGAGATCATCGTAACAATTTTTAAACGTTTTAGTTGTTTTATTTTATATTTTTAGAATACATTTTTGGCGTCATCTACTGGCATATTTCAAAACTATTGCCCAGTAGCTCATGCTCGTAGAGCAAAACTAACCTTGTGGTTCACATGTATGTCTTTAAATACATTAAATTAAAGTATTTTGACCTCTGTCATCGGGTCTTTCCGGAATTTACTTGTATTAAACTAAACGTTTATAGTGATTTGATTCGCATAGGATTTTTGTACCTTTAAAATGGCGTGGCCATTCGTGAAAAGTAACAAACACACCATGGAGCTGATGTGATATGCATCCGCAGATCGGGCAAATATAGGCCATTCACGGTTACTTCACACTTTTCTGAAGCCCTACTAAAGTTCTCCTTTTTGTGACCGATTTCGTATCGTTCCGCTACATGTAAACATAAACACTACCATGCGACTTCTACGTTTTAACTGTCAAATGCTTGTTTACTGTTTTCAGCTGTTCAAAGAATTCTGTCATATATCAAAAACCATTTCTTACAAATGTTCACCATTTAGGCCTATAGCCACATTTAGGTCAGCTTTATGACTTTTTAGCAATTGACTGTAGTTCTTACTGTTATTATTGTACATTGTTAACACATTTTTTATACACGACATAGGACATTACACATAATAAACGTTAATATTTTGTCGCGACTGTGTTTAACCCTGTTACAACTGCGGAGGAAAGAATTGTAGTATTTAACCTCTTGTTATTGATATGTGTCGGGTTATTTCTTAAAAATAACGACTTCAGTTGGAATAAATATTAAAACGAAGGAACAACCAGTCCAACGAAAAGACAGTAAATTCAAGCATGCAACTCGTGTTGCTTATTTTTTGTACGTAGTGGTGAACATGCACACAAATAGGCCTACCATAACTTTTATTCCGCTCATATTTCTATGCATTGGAATGCCTACTTACTGTTTTGTAGGTCTATTACATTGTATATATAAATTTATCAGGCTAGGCTTAGTATTTTGTTGGGATTGTGGCAAACATTCAAATCGCAGAAACGTAAGAACTTTTCACAATTGTGTTTCAAACACCTACGGCAAAGTTACGACGTTATGATAAATAAACAGACGTGACTTTCAAACAATTTTTGCCACAAAAACAGTTCACTTAAAAAGTGTTGCACTTCCAGTATTTGCAAAATCACACACACTGGCCCAGCCCAGTATAACAGAGAGGCAACAATATCCTTTCACATGTCGCTGTCACGACACGATACAGTATATTTATTCCTGCCGTGGACAAACAGATTTATCACATCATCGTAGTTTGCCTAGGTTGGTTTAAAAATCACTTCGTGTACAAACTTGATGTGGCAGTTTTAAGTGTTTTTCACAAGAAGAGAAATTAATACTTCGTTCAGCAACTCGCCATGTCTTCTCGCCAGTCGCCACTTCTGCCTCCTTCGGATTTGTAACTGTCCCGCCATCACATCTAAATATATTATAATAAGTATTCAAACAATAAAATCTCATTTTGGTTGTAAATTACAAGTTCAAAAGTCATTATTTTTGCTGTAATAAGTATGAAATATTATAAAATTGAAAACATGTGTTATTTTCCTGCTGCTACTAGCGGTGCGAAACTTCCCAGAGAGACAGAGACAGACAGACAGAGACACACGCGCGCGCGCACGTACACACACACANAACGTACACACACACACACACACACACACACACACACAGTGGCTCTCATTAATATTCGGCCACCGATGATTATCGCAGTTTCATGGCCTTATGTTACATTAGAAATGAAGATAAACATAGAACATATTGCACAATCATTCTTGTGTGCTTTAAATTAAATGCAATAGTAGCCAATAACTGAAATGAGTAGTATAAGTTAATGAAACACAATATTTTGTCCTCGCGTGCTTCATAAGTACGCCACTTTAATATTCGGCCAGTTTTGGTGGACGCTTGGCACAGGCACGATGCACATTGCGTTCGTACTTCGTGTCATTCCCTGCACGCTCTCTGCACTGAGAGTTTCTATTGGGTAGTTTTGTTGGCTGCGTTAGTCAGGCAAATGGGACGNGCCAGTTTTGGTGGACGCTTGGCACAGGCACGATGCACATTGCGTTCGTACTTCGTGTCATTCCCTGCACGCTCTCTGCACTGAGAGTTTCTATTGGGTAGTTTTGTTGGCTGCGTCAGTCAGGCAAATGGGACGAAGGGCAGGAATACAACGTTTGAACAGCGGCAGCTGGTCATTTTTCATCATGCAAAGAAGAAATCTCAACGAGAAATNCCAGTTGTGGTGGACGCTTGGCACAGGCACGATGCACATTGCGTTCATACCTCGTGTCATTCCCTGCACGCTCTCAGCGCTGAGAGGTTGTATTGGGTAGCTTTGTTGGCTGCGTCAGTCAGGCAAATGGGACGAAGGGCAGGAATACAACGTTTGAACAGCGGCAGCTGGTCATTTTTCATCATGCAAAGAAGATATCTCAACCAGAAATTGCGGAGCACTTTAATCTGCCGAGGTTCACTGTCAGAGATATCATAAGAAGGTTTCAGAAGAAAGACAGAATAGATTCGGTACCTCAAAAACGACAGCCAAAGAAACTAAGCGAAAGAGAAGAACGTCTAATAATCAGGAAAATAAAGGAAGGTCCGAAAATTAGTGCTTGCAAACTTACAACGGAGATACTCAATGAATGCGGAAAGAACGTCCATCCAGAAACCATACGACGAGTTATCAGAAGAACAGGATATAATAGCAGGGTATGTAGAAAAAAGTCTTTCATTAACGAGGCAAATGGAAGTAACNGTCTTTCATTGACGAGGCAAATAGAAGTAACGACTTGTGTTCGCAAAAGACCACGCTGACAAAGATGTAAGTTGGTGGAATGATGTTATTTTTGCTGATGAGACGAAATTGAATGTGTTTAGTTCAGATGGCAGGGTAACAATATGGCGCAAGCCCAATCAGGAGCTAAAAACGGGGAACATACAACCTACTGTGAAACACAGTGGAGGTAGTATTATGATCTGGGGCTGTATATCTACAGCAGGTGCTGGAGAGTCTGTACGTATAGATGGAACAATGAAAAAGGAAGACCATCTCAACACCCTGACAGCAAACCTACACAACAGGGATGATAATCTGGGCATTAGGAACACGTTAAAGTTCTACCAAGATAATGATCCAAAACACAAGTCATACATTGTCAAGAGCTGGCTTTTGTATAACTGTCCCAAAGTCACTCCTTCTCAACCACCCGACCTGAATCCCATAGAAAATTTTTGGGATGAACTCAAAAGAAGAATGCGTACTACAACAATTAGGTCCACAAAAGAATTAGAGAAACGGTTCAAGGAATGATGGAATAAGACTGACTCCGAATGTACCAGGAAAATAATTGCTAATATGCCACAAAGCCTGCGAGAACTAATTAAACAGAATGGCTGTTCTACCATGTACTAAAGGCTGTTTGTTTAGTTTGAAAAGAGGATTATGTTTTTGTGTTTGAATGATGAAGGCCGAATATTAAAGTGGCGTACGTGTGCAGCTGGAAAGACAAAATCATATTGTTTGTTAAGTTGCATTGCTCATTTAAGTTATTGGCTACCGCTATATTTCATTTAAAGCAGACAAGAATGGTTGTACAGTATGTTTTATGTTTATCTTCATTTATAATGGAACAAGGACATGAAACTGCGATAATCATAGGTGGCCGAATATTAATGTGAGTCACTGTATATAAAAGCGGAACGGTATTAACTTTGTATGTATTATACATTTAACATCATTCTTTCCTGAATGTCGCGGTGGTCTGACGGTCGAGACGCTAAACTTCCGGACCAAGAGGTGATGGAACGATCCCGCGCTCCTCCTGCATTTTTTGAGCGTCGAAACGGGCGTGGGTAAGGGTGATGGTCCCTTCGTCCTTAAGCGATGCACCTAGTGGAAGCTAGGATGGCGGTCGCCGGTGGCACGCCGTAACTGACAGTGGGGGAACGACGGTGACGGTGCTGCACTCTTGCGAGCGCTGGGAGTGAGCCAACACACACACACACACACACACACACACACACACACACACACACAATGACCACATCGATACCAGCGCTCCTGGCTGCTCCTCCCACACTCTGGTGGTGGGTGCGGGAATCAAATATGGCCGCCTACAGCAGACGATGAAGGACGCGAAAAGCAAGAGAAGAAAATTAAAGGAGACCTGAAGGAATATGAGAAAAACCCCAAGGGATTGAATGGCCGAAGGGGGAGAGCAGCAGTAAGGAATGCCAGAGTGTGGAAAAAAGTATCGGAATACAAGAGCATGAAGAGATTGGAAGGAATGGTAGAGCATGAAGAAATTGGAAGGAGTAATAGAGCAGGGGTAAAAAAGGGAACTCAAAGATGGCCGCCATTGGCGAGGAATGACAGAGCATGAGGTTTCGACGTGACGTCAACCAAGATGGCCGCCAGCTCGTCCGTAGCTTGCAGCCTTCGGGGTGAACAATCATTTTCCATTTACTGATAACCCCAGAAATTCAATACGCAGAAGGTCACGAGCGCACAAGTCCCTATATGCTTATCTCGCACACGCGGTGGCTCGCCTTTGTAAATTCCCACCAGCTTATCTGGCACACTGTTTCGCTCGCTCGAGTGGGTGGGGGCGGTTGAAGCGATGCGGACCAGCAACATGCAACATTACTAACGTATCATATCACGTATGTTAACCCTACGTCCAAGCCGTGTGGTTTTGTCAGTTCCATTGGCAAAACAGTCATTCCTTCAAGAATACATATTTGTTACTGCGGCAGCTGTCATGCGCACTTTCGTTTCTGCACTTGTAGGTGAACAGTGATGGCGTGTATGCACTTTATAGTGAGTCTAGATTGCAGTGGGTATATAATCAAACAATTTTATACTTTTACACTAATGTACAATGTGACAATTTTTTAATGTACCTACGTACTTATTATTTCAACGCAGCGTAAATTCTTGACTGTTGATAATTGCTGGCCATGTGGCAACAGAACACGCCATGTAATATTTACTGCAATCTAAGCCTGAGAGGCACTATTGTAGTTACCATAATTCCGTACGCGGGCAAGCTCTAAATCGAGTGCGGTACTCAAGTAGATAACTATATGCAATGTGTACCAAATTTAATAGTGAAGCAATGGATATCGCTCGAAATAGGGGACATTTGTTAACCTTTATGAACGCTACTCCGCTGGAATCCCTGTAATCTCGCTGATATTTGCAACGACTTAATTTCCAGGATTAATTGGGGTCCATATTTTAAATCTTGGTTTTATCCATTTTGCGTCGCAAGTTATATTTCAAAATTTTTGCAGGACAGAGCATAAATAATATTTTCCCAAACTTCATTAAATCGTTATAGCTGTACCACCCAACTGGTAACTGCCGGGAAGAAATGTTTTCATGTCAACGATTGTATATTATTATGGCATCAGTAGTCGAGCAATACCTTATTTAAAAAAAACGTCATAAGTAATGCCCAGTGACCTTTTGTTCCACAACAAATTATACAAAACCTCTACTGCCCCCAACATGGTTGACATTAATTAGTTCTCTCAAATATTTGCTGTTTGCGATTGAATTCTACTTATTCATTAGTCGTTTGAGTGTTGGGGCCTAACTGATTTTGAGACGAATAGCAATTGGCTAATTTAAATTACTTACTCTGCTTAACAGTATTAAGTGCTAGAAACTACGTAAATAATGGTAGGTAATTCACTTTTTGAGACTGTTTTCCACGTCACCGTTGATTTTGTGATATTATTGGTAAAATAATGTTAGTACCAATGATTTTTGTAGCTATAGTTTACCCATTTTGGTAACATTAAATCTCAACGTATTGAAAGTTTTTGCATTTTAAGTATATATAAGCATTATTTCCGTACATAAATAACATTTTTTAAAAGTTCTGTTCATAGTAAAACGGCCGTTCATCAGGGAAATCACTTTTGAGGACTGTTAAAAGGTAGCGAGAGATTTTATCTACTTGGTTTTGTAATTTTAAAAAGCTTTTCGCATTGCGAAAGGTGTTCCATGGGCCGGAGCGGTAGCGTACAGGTGTTTATCTGGGATCTGTTGTTTTCTGTGGCTTGCGAATCGAGGCAGGTACGGATAGTAGGTCGTGGTAGTGGAGGTCACGTCGTAATACATCTTGCAGTCTGAGTTTATCAATTAAGAAGACCTTATTTTAATGCCATCTGATTAACCTTGCTGATAGTGCCGTCTACTAGTTTTACTTCTTCGATAAAAAAATAATAGAAGTTGCCACCGCTTTCACATTGCCTTTTTCTTCGTGGGTTTCAGTCGTTCAAGTCTAGACATTGCCAAATTCTTTTTTGATTTGAGTAGATTATAAAATACTGACGGGTTAAGCATTTTATCTGGCTATTTCCGGCTATATAGTGCAATTGAAAATGCAACTATAAAAATTGTTCTGAGAGAGGATCAAGTATTCTAAACATCCAAGTGAAACCAACGGCCTTTAGATAATATTTTATTAAACACGTGACTTGATAGCAACTGCTCTTTGGGTGTAGGCGAACGACTTTCATGTTATAACGTTTTTTGTTTCTCTGTTTCGCCCGGGTGAGTTAGTGAACTCATTTTCTTTCCCAATATTTCGTAACTCTATAAGTTTGTCTGTCAAGTAATGGAAATGACTTTTAAAATGTCACTTTTGTGCCCGGCGGTTTGCACACTCGCGCAGTGTTTGCAGCGCATTGAAATGCCATCTGTTCTGCAGGCCGATACAAATACACTTCTTGTAGCCAAACAACGATGTGCAGCCTACGCTTAGCTGTCTCATTTCCATGGCGTTCTTCCTTTCCACGGTGGGAGGTCTTCCTCGTGTTTATTTTTATGCTCCAGTCTCCATGCTGTAGGGTAAGTTGCCACAAACCTCCTCCTCCTCCACCTCCTCCTCCTCTTCTGTTGGGCAGATTCTTTTGTACCCCGGGGTACTTGGTATCGTGACCCGTCCGTTTCAGTTGTAATTATTTCCTCCTCTCGTTCTGCACTGCAGTAAAAATGTTTGACGGACTGTGCGCGCTGGAGTGGGACGAAGAGTTTCTTCTTCGCGGTCGATCTGCGGCCGCACCAGATCGCGTTGCGACGAGATGTTTCAGGCGTTCGTGATGGCCCGCGGGCAGCGGCCTGTACTTATCGTATCCCCCCTCCCCCCTTCCTTCACACATACATACCCTTCTTTCACCTCAATCTCCCCTTGACACTCCAGAGATCCTCACCTGTTCCCGTCCGCGGATGTGGGGCCGGAGGCCAGATTCCAGCGCAGCGTTGCCTGACCATGCCATAAGTATAGTTTTATACAGTAATTTTCGTCCCATGCGATAATATACACAGTTTTGAATTTCCATTAATACCATAACTTTGATTTCCTGACAGAAATTAATATTCTACCCAATCCAAGTAATCGTTATCGGATGTCGAGCGAATTATCGTAAAGGAAACGGAAAACTTGCCATGTTGATGCTACTCGTTTAGTATTAATCTTGTAGCGATTTCGGTAAACTTTTCACAATTAATTGGTATTTAATTTTTGTTTTCAATGCTTTTAAATGTAAGAATTGGCAAATTTGTAGAACACTTACATTTATAATAATGTGACTGTTTATTTTTACCGATGCATAAATAAAGTGATTAGGCCCATGGCAATGTTATATTACAGATCGTGGAATAATACAATGTAGTCAGAGAAGTAGATCATAGCAGGACTTTCGAAAGTGCTTTAGATTACCGTGAACAGACTTTACTTACTAACATCACATAAAACGTTCTGGCAACACTGCTGCGGCTCGTCGGTGGATGAAAGTATGTCACATCATGTATGTACGCAATGTATGTATGCGCGTATGTAGGTGTTGTCTACTAGTGCGAAATTAATAAACTAACCAGCCCAATTTAAATATGTAAACTAATAAACTTTATTGTCATTGTAATGGGTCTATTTCGTCATCAGTCTTCAAATACCTTCAAGCCCCTGGTTGCAATTACTGACGGATAATCGAAGTTGTGCTATAATTCTTTGAACAGTGACAGTTAAAGTGATATTGAAAGAAACCGAGCTTTGCATTTTGCGCGCGGGTTCATGGAACGTTGTTCGATGTAGATTAATTACATTTTTTTTAATATTGCATGTGTTTCTAAAACATGGGGACAAACTTTGGCAGGCAATTACTTACGAAACTATAAGGCTAAAATGTACAGTGCGTACAATTTATCCCCTAAAGTGATTATTAAGGGAGCTATGCGCCCCCAAAATATGGGTTTTAAAATGCGTCTAATTTAAATATCAGAAATCACTTGTAATTAAGCAACACATTAGTGAATTATGTTTTGTATAAACAAACTTTGTAACTTTGCGTTCTAAGCAACTTTTAAAGACAACCTAGGAATCAGCATGCCAATATTTACAAAAAATGTCGTCCTGTCAGAACACACTCAGGTGAACCGATTGTGAGATAATTCATGTTGAACCTTCAAAACAGAACGTGTGTTGCATACCAGATAGGCAAACCACATAATACAGCAAGGCTATTTAAATGAGAATTTTTCACTGGCGCACATCTCCCTTAATAATAATTCTACTAGAAAAGTGGTACTTACATTTTAGTCTTATATTTTCGCCAGGAATACGCTGCCGACTTTTGTCCCCATGTTTTAAAAACACGTGTGTGTGTGTATATATATATATATATATATATATATATATATATATATATATATTTATTTATTTATATTTTAAAATGTAAACACATTTATGTGTAAAGTTTGCTAGCTTAATAATTTCACAGTAACTTAATTGTGTTTTAAAAACAAAACAAAGAATCGTAAATTGAATGCTAGCCAGAAAATTTAAGAAAAACTCCAGCAGTTACGATTTTTATAAGCAAACTAGTTGTGCCCGCGGCTCCGCTCGCGTATACTACTCAATTATTGTTTAGGTTTTATTTTAAATATAGCTTAATTTTGCTTAGTGTTAATCTTCTATACTCTATACATATTATAAAATTCAAGGTCTCTCTGTTAGTGCGCTTATCACTCGAGAACCACTTATCCGATTTACGTGTTTTTTTTTTAAATTCATAATTATGTTCTTTGGCCAGGTTTTAGTATATATTTTGTTACGTAAAGTAACATAGGGAATAAGCAGTGACGATAATAGTGAATCAAGTCGGAAAAAAGTTTGCCGCCGGCGCGTTCTCTTGCAATACACTGTCTAAACCGTTAAAGATGGAACAATATCGTGTAGTAAAGAATTGTGTAGAATAAAAATACCTAAAAAAACTGTGCGGTACCATATATCTATCTATAACAGAGAAATACTAATAAGCGTTGCGGTGAGTAGTTAGAAATAGTATGTTTGGTGCCAAGGGATTTGGGATGGGGGCACAGGGACACGGATGCCCCCAGGCGATGCGTAAACTTCATGATATTGCATTCAATTTCGACGGCAGCCATTTTGTAAGCCAGCTCGTAAACCTCCTGTTCTTGTATTCCACTTCGACGGTGGCCATTTTGTTGCCGAAATATTTCAAACATTTTCAAAAGTTTCCAAAATGTTTTCAAATTTTTTCTCGAACATTCCATGGTGGCCATTTTGTTGCGCAATATAGCCTCCAATACTGCACACTTCTACAGACGGCTTGTTTCCTAATGACAATGACTTTTGGTTGCACTACACAAGTTCTTCAAAATAATCTTTTCTGAATGTAATGTGCGCAGATGCACCGCTGTCCAAAATCCAGGTATTCTCTTCAACTTCACTCAAGTTGGTTTCTACATTAAACGCCAACATTGTCTCATCTTTTGATGGTTTCCTGGTTGATTCTTTAGCAATCTGGTATTGGTAGGCCCATGCTTTTTATACGTTTCTTGACAATGTCTGCACTTGCTATTAAATTTCAATGATTGCAAGGTGAAAAACTTCGTCATTGAATGTTGCTTGGGAATTAAATAGTAAAAACGCTTACTAAAACCTGGTCAAAGAGCATAGCTATGAATTAAAAAAAAAAAAACCACGGAAATCGGATTTGTGGTTCTCGAGCACAAACAGACAGAGAGACGTTGAGTTTTATAATATATATAGGTGAAGAAAGACAAATTAAATATTAAACTAACGAATTAAAGGAGATTACTAACCTTCCTGTAAATTATGGAAGGACTCTATTACAAAACTATTTTTCCATTATTTGCTGGAACACAGAATATTGGGGAGCTAAGTTTTACAATGCGCTACAGAAAAATATTTCACAAATATACCTAATCCATTCCACTTTTCGTCATGCACACGTCTTTTACATTATCGCACAAACTCAACCTTCTCATCCCACCTGCGTTTATAAAATAACTAAAAACGCAACGTAACTTTTAAACTTTCTCTAATAATAGGTTATTTTTGTCAATAAAAACTTCCAACGCTGCTGTAGTCTAACATCTTACCACGTGTAATTTACTTCTGTGCGTCCCTCAGTACCACTAGCGCGCTCTATTGGGACCAGTTTTAACTACTAAGACCTGCCTCGTTTCAATTCGTCTGTTTTCTCTAGAAATAACAGTATGTTAGTGTGTGAAAGCCCCAGAATGCAGGGATGGTGCGGTGTAGTCGCCACTGCAGTAAGGTACACCCTCGCCCGGCAACTGCGTACGTAACCCGACACGGCTTGGGCGTAACAAGATAGCAGGATTGGCGTCAGAGCTCAGGCAGGCAGAGCCACATCCCGGCCCCATTATCTGATACCTCCCGGCACAGCCGCCTCCTCGTTGATAAACCACACGCCTTACTAGAGCTGGTTCTATGTAACCTGTGGCCCATTTCATATGCCTGTCTTATCGCTGCTCGAAAGTCTATTTTTATTATTCTTTATTTTAAGGATATTTTGTGATTTTGTAATACGGCGTCATCGATAACGTTATTAAAATACCAAATCATTTGGAAAATTGCGTTCATAATGTTTTCTACTGTAAATATGTAAATTTTAACATTAAATTTTGATTTGTTAAAAAATCTTCAAACACAGAATTTGGTTCCACCTAATGTATTTATTGAAGTCACAAGAGAAGCGTGTTGCTATTTATTTGAAATCGGACATTTGGTACACCTGCGGGGAGGATTTAACTTCTAGCTGCTTAAGTTAAATTTAGTTTCAAATTTCAAATTGAAATACGTACGAACCGCATTCACATATTTCCAAGAAATATTCTCCTTAGCATTCTAAACTTTAAAAAAAATATTTATCGTACTATTGTTTTACATCACAACGAAGGATTTTATATGCTAAAAATGTACAAAAATTATGTTAAATGTCTTGAACGCCCTTACCGTAGAAGAAACATGGACTAACGATGAGGCAGGCCGATTTTCGCCTGCATGCCATAACCAGTACAATTTCTGTCAAAGAAGTCCCATGGCTAGTAATTATTTTGCTTGTTTAAATTTGAATTTTCAACGCACTCGTCCCCTTATATTAATAAAATGCTGTGACTTACTTAGAATATATTCCAGTTGCACTGAAACTATGTTAGAAAATGTTTACAGACGTCTCAAAGCACCTAATTAGCAATGCTCTAGCCTCACGAATCATATCCACGTTGTTTTTGATAGTGCTGTTTTCAGAAAAGCAATTCAGTGCTGCAACATGGAGAGTCGCTACTGCATAGCTCGCATGCGCACTCTAGCCCATTTTACCTCTACGGGAAGAAACTACGCCTTACGAGGTTCTCTCCTCGTTTTTGGAGTTATAGTCTGTTCTCGGCTAATTGAGCACTTTAGAAAGTCCTGCTTAGAATCTGCTTTTATCCTTCCGCCATTTAAATGGGCCGGATAACTTTATTCATTCATTGTGAAATTGTTAGGATCGTAAATACGTGTCTTACGTGGCAATTTTTACGCTTGCATGCATAAATAAACAAAAACTAGTTGCTATTAATACAAAACTCACAGATTAAAAACAAAAAGCAATTTTATTACGATATTAACTCTAGACATACTTTTCCTTACTCGCTGCCAACTTCATTGGGAGAATGTCACCAAGTGTGTGTGTGTGCGTGCGTGTGTGTGCGTGTGCGCGCGCGCGCCATAGTATGATTTCAGGGGTTCAATTAACAGCGAACAGCCTATAGTTTCCCTGTCCAGCACGATGTCACTTCCGTTTGCTAGTGGCGCCATTGAGACCCAAGCTAAGTGTCTTACGCTAACCTCGTCCCTCCTCTTTACAAGCGAGCCAAACCACAGAGTACGTAAGAGTACAGAGGTGAAACTGCCTTACTGCTTATTCCGCGAACTCCAGCGCACACACCAGCAAAACGGTGTCGCTAGCCACCAACATATCGGAACGCCGTCCTATGATCATTGCGTGGTAACTTACTTGTCAGGTGGCAGTCAAGCAAATAGAGGACGTTCCGCAACACACAGTAGCCAGTCAGACACAAGCCTCGTTCTCAGGGCTGCGCAAAACTCATCAGAGAATGGGTATGTTCACATTAAAGGTACCGCTGTACGATTCTCTGATGGACTGCGCGACATATATGTAAGCTGTAGATTTATTGCGTCACTATTCATAAGACGTAGATGCCAAAAAATAATAATTTTCGAACATGAAAAGTTATTTTGTGTAAGACTAATGCTGTTCTGTTGTATAAATAACGTGGGTGATTTAATTGGTCTTTAGTGATTAATTTGCTTCGTGGTGAGGCCGTCACATCAAAACTATCATAAGACATAACTTAACATGCTTACAAAAGCTGTCATAGCACCGCATATTATTTTGTTTATTGTTTAATTTTTATGTATCATCAACTTTTCTATTTTTCTTCGTTCCGATTTTAAATTGTACTGTGAACAGTGAAGTCATTCGCTTTCGACAAATAGGTTCCAATTCAAGTTATACTGTAAATTTAATTTCATTTTGAACGCGAGCTTGTGTACGCTAGTATAATTGTACAAGTGTCGACGTGCTTTCAAATAATATTTTATTTCATAAGAAACCTAATTTTAACTGGGAATTTACGCGATTCGTAACGAGTACGTAACGCGTACTTTTTTTTTATTTTTTTTTTTATGAAACGACTTTCCGTAGAGTGCATGTGTAGCTTTCGTTTCTTTCGCACGCGCAGTATTATGTTAACACAGGTGTTAGATCATGTTCAGTTTCTCGTCCGTTTGTTTTCGTATTAGTGCGCCATCAATTTCCAATGTGTTTGATGGAAACTGACAAGAATTCATCGCGTCGACACACTGACATGAAATGCAATAATAAAATTTACCAACTTTATTTGGTAAGTCAGCATTTTATGAGGAGCCGCGTTTTAGTCAGTGTCGTAATTGTTGAACATTTCTGTCCGCTAAAAATTTAAGCACTCAGTCTTTCTGCCCATGTTGTATTATTCCGCCGTGATTAGAAATTAATTTCGTAATTAACTACAGCGTCAGGAGACGATGTGAAATTGTTAGAACCTTAAGTGTTACCATTACATCCATTATTTGACAAAACGTGTTAAAAAAAAATAAAAACTTAGGTATGTGACCACGTATTAAAATATGGAATGGAACTGCTGTTTCGAAGTACGTACCAACCTAACTGTAGACATACCAATTACTGTTCACGATCACATATAAGCAGAGGCGAAGACTTTGTTCAAGAGTTAGTTTCTAAAATTGATACCTTCGCATTGCGGCAGAATAGGCGTATGGAATTATTCAAATACCGCAGGCGAGGAAGTTTGGTTATGCAGTGGGTCGGGGACCTCTGTCGATAACCTCGTTTTGGAAGAGAACAGTTTAATTATTTATTCACACCGTGCTGCACGCCGGTGTTTGTTTATTTACAGAGTGAGTTTCAGATGTGGCACGCGACCCGACCGAAGCAGCAGCGACCGCCTGCGTCACTCCCGGAAGTATCAAGGCTCGGGGTAAATTGTTTTGCCACGCTGTCGTCTCGTGTCAAGTGGATAAAGTTTTGGAACCCAGGAATGGCTACATACGAGGGGGCGCTCTTCCGCGTCCTCGTTTACTCTCCCAACAAGCCGCAGGTGTAGTCACTCGACAGTTCCGTCGGCAAATAAACCATGCCACCCTCTCCCAGTGTGTGTTTGGTGTGTGTCTGTATGTGTGCGCGCGCTCCGAAGTCTTGCCTCTGCATGTGTTAATAAGCTGTGACGCGCCCGATTCTAATGTTAGTGCGTTTTACTGAGAGATAGTTAAAAAAAAGTTGGGTCGCATTGCTTAGTCATGTTAGTGTATAGTACAGACAAACAATCTTATATTGAGGGTTGTATTTGTTGCAGCAAATCAGTAAAAACATCGTTACTTTACAGTAATACGGAAACTTTTAGGAATTGTGCTTGACTTTTGAACTATAGTAATAGATCATAGTCATGACAAGGTATGAAAGTTACAATAAACTAAAATAATCGTCTGGATGAGTCAATTAAGACGTGATTTAAGAAATATAATCAACTGAGCACAATCGGCTGTGGCGGAACACCATCCCGTCACCACACGTAGATTGAAACACATGCCGTCACAGCATTGTAGTTGGCCACCATGACGCGTAAAATGCCCCGGGATTTGAGACGTAACCTTATTACCTACTGTACGTAAGGCTCGATTATAAATCTGACTTATTCATGTTATTGGAGTACTTAATAAGTCCGTTTGCCGCAATGTTGGTATGTTCAAAATATTATTAATGAGCAGCCTCCTGGTTTTTATGCAGATGGAGTGACACGAAACTTGAAATGGTAACGTACCGTGGGTCTTATGATGTAACACACTTTTCTATATGTTATTCACGATAAAATTAGCACTTCTACCTCACAGCAGGCATAATAACTAAACAAATTATGGTATTGTGGCATTAGACGTTAACTTTTAACAGCTATAAAATGAATACACTGTATTTATTAGTCACATGGAAAATTTGATGATAGTTGCGTAAAGGATACAAATAATCTGAAAGGAACTTCTAAGCACGGCCTTAAAAAATGCATGCTTCACCTTGAACAGTTTATATTTACTTAAATACCGGAAAACTCGATACACAGTTTCGGGTTCACGTCAGTGTATGCAATTCGTGGTCAATATAGCATTATTAAAAGCACTGATTAAGATATACTTTTGTGCTCACTTTGTATCCTTCCACCTTATGCAAAATTAACATTGCCCTGTATCCGATCAGTTTATTCATGCGCCGATCAAGTGAAACAGAAATTGCTTGGAACTTAATTATATTGCTGAATTTGTTACTTCTTGCTATGATGTGAATAAATCGAACAGAAGATAAACTTTATAAAATATGTATTAACAAATCTAAACATCGCCGTTTTAATACGACATTAAGGCATCGGCCTAATTTCCCTGCATTACGTCCTTTAAAACGTATACAATTTAAGAGCAGAGAGATAGATACACATTATTCCCAGTGGCTGATTTTAAGAAATGTTCCAGTTAACCGCGTACCAGTTTTTTAAACTTTCCATCCGTTCCTGGAGGGCCAAACTTGTCATTCAAGACAGTGGCACATAAGTTTGCAGTTTCCCAACTGTCAAAGTGGCATTCAGGTCGCCATGTCGCAGGCGGCATTATCAGCGTCGTGCTCGCGAGGGATGGTTGTCGTACCAGGCCTGCGACTGGTACCTATTTCCCTGATGACAGACCTTTTGTCCGCCCGCCCTGCCCCTAATCTGAGATTTTCGGCCCCGCATTGCAGGGGCCAATCAGAACCGGGCCGTGCCCTGGTACTGCCTCCCCCCTTTTTTTTGTCGTGTTTGACAAACTGCCTCCGCGGCTCGTTAGAAAAAAAAAATTCCCAGTCACGGTTGTGCTCCCGTGGAAGGAAATGACTCCCTTCCCGGGTCGAACTCCACAGGCGGTCTGACGATCCCGCCATGTTAATTCACTCCCACTGTGCGCCCTAACACCTCATCCTCCCTGCTTCCTAGCCTTAATTGCAATCTACCTTCCACCCCTCGCCACTTGATGGGGGAATTTAGTTCGCACCTCCTCCCTGTGGCTAACGATTGAATACCTCGAAGTGGAATCAATTGGTAGCCAATTTTAACACAGAGGGACTCGTTAACAGTTTCTAGAAGCACATCCGTAGTTAAGCTGGAAATTTCCGAGGCCGGCATTAAGCAAAGGCAGTGCATGGACATAATTTAATGAAGTCTTTTACGAGTGTGTAACAAAGATATCAAATCCCCACAGTTGATGAACCTAGCTAATAAAATGACTGTCGAAAGGAGGGGAGAAAGTTAACGATTGTACAGATGGTATCGTTTTACTAAGAAAAGAGAGCGTATGTAATTAAAATTATGAAATTGTTAGTTCTGAGAGTAGGAAAAGTAGGATAAGAAGTCAATTGAAAAGGGCTAAGTAAAGGATACCCCTCCTAAGATAAATTAAACAAGACAAATCCGATACTTGGGTTTTTCCCCTGGGGAAAGGTTTGTAAATTTAAATACGTATATAAGCTGCCCATAAGAAAATCGGGACGTTGACTGCTAATTCCATGCAATTGTAATTACATTATTATTTGGAGCAGAAACATATTGTATAAGAACGGTCAACATATTCTGATAATCTTAAGAGGACTGGATAGTTAGGACATTGTAAGTTCCATCCTCTTCAAAACGTTAGGAATATCAGTAGAGAGAGTTAGATATAATTTATAAACAACTTAGATGTATTGACAGTGATTGATAAAGATTTCAATGGTATAAAAACTGGCATGACGAGGGGACCTAGTAATACACAGAAGAGCAAAGACGATAGACAGTAATAAACACCGGTTTCGACGCAACAGAAGCCACACAAAATGATGCGCTAGGCAAGTATAAGTAAGTGACATATTTTACAGAGTTCTCCAAGACCCATCGGGGTAATAGGATATCCTCATTGCCCGTTAATGCAACCGCTGACGAATGAACCACCAAACGCATTCCGTTGTTTCCGTATGAATATAAAACGTACCCGTCAGAAACGTCGCGGGTAGAAGCATCTGCCGTACTGAAAAACTCTAGTTTGAAAACCTACCAACGAAGTACATGTTGACTATTGTGCGCTACATTAAAAAAAATCACGGTGGTCGTCGTGTGAATTCCCCCTGTGCGCATACTACACTGCACTACCACAAAACGTAATAGTGTGTACATGACGTATGTTGCCTATACCGAATTCTTTAGGCGTAGGCCACAATGGCCGGATGTCTTTGAACTTTCTGGTCACTCCTATCCCCTTGCTGGCGTACTTGGATTGAATTCCGAGCTTCTAGACCTTGAACAGTTCATTGCATTGTGTGAACTTTCGATAAGACGCAGCATGCAAAGATTAAATGCACTCAGTATCTTCATGAGAACGTGCACGATAATAAAAAAAAAAAGTGTTTCTCATATTGAATACTTGTCTTGTGATCACCCATTCACACACGACTCGAAATTAAGTTGCTTTTGTGAAGTAGTGATTTATTGAGAAAATAACTTAGTCCAAATGTATCTTGAAATGTGTAAAGGAAAATAAGAAAAGTTTTCTCTTTCAATCCTATTGATTGAAGGTACGAACGACACGAAATAAAGTATCACCAATTCGTACTCTACACGCCAAGGCCGATTCGTACACACATGTAATATGGAGTATGGTAGGGACATGTGCGACTTATGTCTCATGGGGTTCTTCGTGAACTGACCCTTAACCGCTAACCAGCTGTAGGCTTACAGACTCTATATACGATACTTTCCTGATTATTGTCAATGACCCCCTGACCTTTCATGCACTCATCAACTGTCAACTGCGAAATTGTTGGTTAGGTGCGTAATTATATTAAAGATACTGAATCAAATTCATTGTCCACAAATTTAAACTTCACAGTTTTAGTGCAATGTGAGACATGGAACTACTTATCCTAGATCGCAG
This sequence comes from Clitarchus hookeri, assembly GCA_002778355.1. NCBI lineage: Eukaryota > Metazoa > Arthropoda > Insecta > Phasmatodea > Phasmatidae > Clitarchus > Clitarchus hookeri. The sequence goes on from NQII01001792.1 coordinate 54,786, forward strand.
TAAATTTACTAGGAGCATACCAGTTAGTGTATTTGTTAAGATATATTCAGTTAGGAGTAGGAATTTTTTTTTAACCTAAGGTGTATTTCTAAATTGTTTAATTAGCCACGAACCAGCCGCAACTATGACTGTGTGATGTGTGTCACTCGTGTGGAACCTTGACCGCGGTTGAACCTAGTATGGCTGGCTATGCAGCGGCGGACTTTCGTAATGCCGCGAGGTTATTGTCTTTGGAAACAGCGTGAGCATATTGAAGGAGCCTGCCCGCCTACCTGTATCGCGAAGAGGCGCGCAGAGTTTTACAAGTACAGTGGCTCACATTAATACTCGGTCACCTATGATTATCGCAGTTCCATGGCCTTATGTTACATTAGTAATGAAGATAAGCATAAATCATATTGCACAATCATTCTTGTGTGCTTTAAATGAAATATAGCGGTAACCAATAACGGAAATAAGCAATGCAACTTAACAAACAAAATAATTTTGTCATCCCATGCTGCATAAGTACGCTACTTTAATATTCGGCCATAATCATTCAAACACAAAAACATAATCCTTCTTTTCAAACTAAACAAACAGCCTCTAGTACATGGTAGAATAGCCATTCTGTTTAATTAGTTATCGCAGGCGTTGTGGCATATTAGCAATTATATTCCTGGTACATTCGGAGCCAATCTTATTCCATCATTCCTTGAACCGTTTCTCTAATTCTTTTGTGGACCTAATTGTTGTAGTACGCATTCTTCTTTTGAGTTCATCCCACATATTTTCTATGGGATTCAGGTCGGGTGGTTGAGAAGGAGTGACTTTGGGACAGTTATACAAAAGCCAGCTCTTGACAATGTATGACTTGTGTTTTGGATCATTATCTTGGTAGAACTTTAACGTGTTCCTAATGCCCAGATTATCATCCCTATTGTGTAGGTTTGCTGTCAGGGTGTTGAGATGGTCTTCCTTTTTCATTGTTCCATCGACACGTACAGCCTCTCCAGCACCTACTGTAGATATACAGCCCCAGATCATAATACTACCTCCACTGTGTTCCACAGTAGGTTGTATGTTCCCAGTTTTTAGCTCCTGATTTGGCTTGCGCCATATTGTTACCCTGCCATCTGAACCAAACACATTCAATTTCGTCTCATCAGCAAAAATAACATCATTCCACCAATTTTCATCTTTGTCAGCGTGGTCTTTTGCGAACGTAAGTCGTTACTTCTATTTGCCTCATTAATGAAAGGCTTCTTTCTAGATACCCTGCTATTATATCCTGCTCTTCTGATAACTCGTCGTATGGTTTCTGGATGGACGTTCTTTCCGCATTCATTGAGTACCTCCGTTGTAAGTTTGCAAGCACTAATTTTCGGACCTTTCTTTATTTTCCTGATTACTAGACGTTCTTCTCTCTCGCTTAGTTTCTTTGGCTGTCGTTTTTGAGGTACCGAATCTATTCTGTCTTCCTTCTGAAACCTTCTTATGATGTCTCCAACAGTGCACCTCGGCAGATTCAAGTGCTCCGCAATTTCTCGTTGAGATTTCTTCTTTGCATGATGAAAAATGACCAGCTGCCGCTGTTCAAACGTTGTATTCCTGCCCTACGTCCCATTTGCCTGACTAACGCAGCCAACAAAGCTACCCAATAGAACCTCTCAGTGCAGAGAGCGTGCAGGGAATGACACGAAGTACGAACGCAATGTGCATCGTGCCTGTGCCAAGCGTCCACCAAAACTGGCCGAATATTAAAGTGGCGTACTTATGAAGCACGCGAGGACAAAATATTGTGTTTTCATTAACTTATACTACTCATTTCAGTTATTGGCTACTATTGCATTTCATTCAAAGTACACAAGAATGATTATGCAATATGTTTTATGTTTATCTTCATTTCTAATGTAACATACGGCCATACAACTGCGATAATCATCGGTGGCCGAATATTAATGTGAGCTACTGTATATCTTTCACCTAACTGCCGCTCATTCTGCTGTTAGGTCTGGCTCCCAACAGCATTCAAGAAACGTAACTCTTATCGAACGTATGCCAGTTTGTTTGTTAACATTCAGAGTGTATTTTATTAGAGGTTATCGACTTAAAACGGATGTTACTAAGGCAAGGTAAATTCCTGCTGAGAAATTTGACTGTGTGTATTTATATGTTACTATATTTTATTAACATCTCATATTGAAGGCTAAGGGGATAAGGGTGGCTTACATGCCAAAAAAAAATATTTAATACACATTTTGAAAACGGCTCGCGCATTCGTGGCTTGTTCGTAATGCGAACGGTATCGTTGTGTGCCTAAATTAACGTCTTGCCGATCGTGGCCAGTGAGGTTGCTCTTATATCATTGATAAGAGTAGCATGTCTTAAATTCCGATGCCTTTTTTTCCTTGGGCGCAAAAATATGCAATGTAGATAAATAATAAATATTTTGATAAGAAAAAAATTTCTGATAACATTTTGCGCGATAATAGACACTCGACTCGTAAAGCCATATCTGGAAAACACTTTGCTTTGCCTTTGACCGCTTTTCGGAGTAATTTTTCTTAAACGAAGGCTTTGCGCAGTCGTTTTGAACGTCCCTGTGAGACGGTTGAAAAGGGGCCTCCCCAGTCAAGCGAATCACAACTTTCTTTGTGCTGGTTCGTTCTCCAAGTAAATTATTTTAAATATTGGAACTAGTTGTAAAGTCTGAACATTATTATATAAGCTTTCCATTCTATTTTTCGATATACCTACTATGTGTAACGCTTCCCTTCAAGGTTAAGAAAACCGATCAGCCAAAGGTAATGGGTTCGCGGTTGCTGAGAGGTCAGACTGATCGCCTCCCACCAAGGGGAACCGGGTTCAATCTCCGGCTGGGTAACCCCGGATTTTCGTAAGTGGGAATCGTGCAGGACGATGCCGTTGATCGGCGGGTTTTCTTGGGGATCTCCCGTTTCCCCCGCCCTTGCATTCCGACGATGCTCCATTCTCACCTCATCGGCTCTCAAGACCTCGTTGTTAAGAGCCGTCCAAATCTCTCAGTTCTGCCAAAGTTTTGGTTCTGGTATCAGCAGCAAGGAGTTGACTGTTTGTTCGGAACTGTACCTGCAATGGGGTAATGGAGTTGAGTGTGTGATTGCTCACGCGGCAGCCATTAAAATAGCTGAAATTTCCCCGGAGCAGCACGATCTGCGTTTAGTCGCCTCGCCTCTTGCTCGTGAGTAGTTAACACTCTGTTCACGACGCCGCAGTGTTTGAAGGCTGGGTGCAGCGAGTCAGGCCGCCACAGTTCCTACCGGACGGTGGTCTGAGCTGTCCTTCAGCTCAAACTTCGTAATGAAAGCGTTTAAGAAGCCGGTGTTGCTGATAAATATGAAGTTTTGAAATACACGGTGTACATTACAGACGAATACCCTAAAGTTTTCCGCATTTTTGCACCGGCAGCGGTTTTTTCTGCTGGTAAATATTATGACATTAAATAGTGTTCAAAATAAGTGAGAAAATTTAGTTGCGAATAATGTAAGGAAATATTAAACAAAACTAATATTTTTTTGTATACCACAGGTAGGAAGTGTTTTATACCGCTTCCCCGTACTCTACCCAACACAGCTTGCTTTATAAACGTGATTGGACGCAGATCTGCGCCACTCTCCTTCCCGAAACACGAGTGATAGTAAATGCAGAGTGTCCGATTTTTTTTTCTGGCGTCAAATGAAGGTAAATTAGTGCAATAACTTTCACGTGAAGCAGGTAAATAAATGCAGCCCTTCACCCTCGCTATCGCTCGTGCTTCGGGAAGCAGAGTGGCGCAGTTTTGCACCTGATCAGTGGTCTGCAGCTAGTTGTTTTTTGGTGAAAGTCTGGAGTTAATCTAAATTTATGACATTTAGTACGGCCGGGCAAATACGAACACGATCACACAAAAGTCTGCAAAAAATCAGCACTGAAATACAAGAAAATAAAGTTGATGTCTCCCAGTAAAGGATTTCTAAGACTTGCAATAGTCGGTAACACAATGTGGTCGACTAAACATAATACAAATAACGTTTGGCATATGTGCATGTTGTCAGTATGACGTAGTAACTACTACAAAAGGGAAAACAAAATTATTAGGTTTTTCGCTTCTAGAATTCATGTACATAATATATGGATCATGCTAACGTAAAAATTGACATTTCAAAATGCAAATTGTCCACTGAAAAATGGCGTAATTTTACGCTAAATGTATGTGGCAGCACTGTCTCCACTGACATCGGTGTAATTTTGCACATACATATGTCAATGGCTTTTTAATATACGTCCAAATAAATTTATCCTACAAATTAGTAAAACAACATATACTTTGTACAACTAACTTTACATAGAATGGTGTAAAATTACTGTTACTATGTAGCAGAAAATAAACTGCAACATTCGTGTATTTTCTCTCCACGGCAAGTAAATTTGCACAGGCATCACAATTGTAATTTCACCACTGTGAATGGTTATTTTCTCATTAACAAAAAAGTAAAATCGCAGATTCACTGTAATTGTGATTACATAATTTCTGTACATTTTTCACTGTTTTACTAAGCAATTTTCCCGTCAGCGTATGTTCTTTTACAACTGCGTCATATTAATTCACATACTTTAAGTATGCATTTTTATAATTTTCATGATATTTTACTCCATTTTGTAACTTGGCAGTTAAACATAGTTATAAAAAGTTATCTCCAAAATGTGGGTAACAATTGACAAAAGTCTGCATATTCCATCAGCGGGAGGTAACTTTTCCTTTTGAACACACTTAAGGAGTTTGAAGCAGTTTTACCCCCTACAACTAGATCGCATGTTTCAAACAAATAGTTGTAGTTATATTTTATTTCACAGGAACATTTGTTTAAAATTATACTACTGTGGTTGTTTTTACAAATTACACATACAAAATTTAAAATTACCAAAAATTTGTATGTGTAAATTTACACTTATTTTTTTACAATGTCGGTTTGATAAATGATGAAAGCTTACCATACCCACATGAAGTTTCAGCATTGGAATCAGCGTCTTGTCAGCTGACACTTGTGTTGAACGCGACTATTGTCAGCAGCTTGCCGCATTCACGGATATACAAGGCGGCGTAAACTAGTTGGTTTTTTTCTTTCTTTCTTTCTTTCTTTCTTTCCATACTCGCCCGCGAACTGTGAACAATCGGCGAGGTTTTACTTTCGTCTGGGGGAAAGCGGCGAGAAGTTGGCCCGTCGTCGCCGCCTCCTTGTACATTATTTCTTTCCTACACGCGTTCTCTCCAATCAAAGCCGTACTCGCTTCAGAATCACTTGACTTGCATTATGTACTCTCTTGTTCTCTTTCTCCGCTAAAGGTCCCAATTTCCAGGTCCTCATTTTCTCACTAGCCGTTTTATTTCCTTTTTATGCCTTCCATCCACTCATGCTGCCGTATATTCTCGATCTCCAAGAATCGTTCAGTTTTATTCATTTTCTTATTTGTTTGTTCTGCAACGGATATTTCTGAATTCCATGGGCGTGTTTTTATTACTATCGTGTTGCTGTTTTCTCTACCTACCTTGTTATTCATTGCCATTTTCCTACACGCACACAATTGAAAGTGAATTTTCATGAACTCCATTGCTTTGGGCGCCAAACAGTTTAACTTAATTGTTGCACAGTGTTCTGGTCGGTCATCATATTTATTTATTTATTTTATTTACGCACGTACAGTTCAGCCATAGGCCGATTTTCAACAAATACGTGTAAAAATATACACCACATTTTAACACCAGCATTGATAAAAAATAATACATAATTTTTAATTTTTAAATAAGCTTATATAAATTAATAAAAAATAATCTAAGAATATTATAAATATGTGTAACATACATCTCAAAATAATAGCAGCATTGGGNCCTTGTTCTCTTTCTCCGCTAAATGTCCCAATTTCCAGGTCCTCATTTTCTCACTAGCCGTTTTATTTCCTTTTTATGCCTTCCATCCACTCATGCTGCCGTATATTCTCGATCTCCAAGAATCGTTCAGTTTTATTCATTTTCTTATTTGTTTGTCCTGCAACGGATATTTCTGAATTCCATGGGCGTGTTTTTATTACTATCGTGTTGCTGTTTTCTCTACCTACCTTGTTATTCATTGCCATTTTCCTACACGCACACGTACACAATTGAAAGTGGATTTTCATGAACTCCATTGCTTTGGGCGCCAAACAGTTAAACTTAATTGTTGCTCAGTGTTCTGGTCGGTCATCATATTTATTTATTTTATATACCCACGTACAGTTCAGTCATAGACCGATTTTCAACAAATACGTGTAAAAATATACACCACATTTTAACACTAGCATTGATAAAAAATAATACATAGTTTTAAATTGTTAAATAAGCTAATATAAATTAATAAAAAATAATCTAAGAATATTATAAATATGTGTAACATACATCTCAAAATAATAGCAGCATTGGGGGAAAAAATAACATAAAATTATTGAGCTTTTAAACTAATGCGCTTAATCTATGAGTGTGAAATAATTATTTTCAAATTATGTAACTCTTTCACGTTTTGGTTTTTAATGTATTTTAGTGCAACTTCTGAACTCGCATAGACTNCGAACTCGCATAGGCTATAGGTATATAGCCTTACAGAGGACTTGATTTGCTTACGAAAGGATTTTATTTCTGACGGCCAGTCATTCAACAATCTGCTCGCTAAGTATTTGAATGACTTTTTATAAAAATAATTATTGTGGATAGCAGTGCCGTGAGGTGAACTTTTGCAAAGCAAGCTGGCGTTAGCTCTGCGCTGTACCCTGATGCTTGCTAGTTCAAACTTCCACCACTAAAACGTAGTTCGGTATTTGACGCCACAGGACGTGTGTAATGGGTCCCTTGCTGCTCGCGTGTTAGTGGTCGGAATGCATTCAGTTTCCCTAGGCTGCACGGTGGTCACTGGCTCCTGCTGCGTGCACCGACAATGTACAGGAGCGAGCAAGCACCAGCTTACCTTGCAATAGTTCACCACACGCCACTGATGGACGGGGTTCCTTAATTTGGTTTTGTGGTGAGCGAAATGTCCGTGGTTAGGTATTAGCTCTATTAACTTCGTAAGTAGATATATAGGTTGCTTGTGCTGAATAATTTTATCGACCTGCCTGGCAAGTTGGAGCAGTCTTCTGTTTTCCATTGTCAATCAGCCGTAGCGTTGCAAGTATTCCTTTACGTGATATCTTCTATTAAAATTGTAGGCCTAACGTAGACATGCGTTCTGTAGTTTCTGAATTCTGTGCTGGAGAGATTTTTCGATTCCTATAAATAGACAAGAGACAGAACTAACAAGTCACTGTTCTTAAGTTTTAATTTTGTCGGTAGAATGTGTTTAATTTGGAGGTACTATCTGTTTGCACCAACCCTGAAATATGTTTAGCCCAGTTTAGATTTTAATCAAGTTTTATACCTAAGTTCTTAGCCGTGATGACCTCAGGAATTACGTCATTATTTATTTTTATTACAGGATTAACTTGTGATGTTTTAATTATGCGCGGTTCCGATTTTCATGTAGGATATTTTGTATGAGTTCAGTTTAAGACTGTTTTCGCTACACCACTAATTAATTCTCTCGAGATCCATATGCACTGTTTAATTTTTCTCAGAAGCGTTTCCCACTTAGGTTGACTTTTCTTCCGCCCTAATTGTTTCATATGTAAAGCACATTTCAATTTTATATGTGTAATTTATTACGTATATGTCTATTACTGAATTAATTTTTCATGATCGGTTTTGTACTTATACTGATGTATTCGAAATGTAACTATTGCTTCGTCATGAGTAAAAATAATCACTTGGTGTTTTGACGTCTAGGATACCTCTCGAATTCAATTTAGATGGCTATCGCATCTATGCCATTTTCGTTAAGGGACTTTTTCTAATGAATTTTTATTGTGTTGAATTTACAATAATGTAATGTGTTTAATTTATTTGTTCACAGAAATTTTTGGGGTGTTTCTTGTGACGGAACCTGAGCCAGCCCTTATCCAGCATGTCATTTATAAATTTACTCGCACATGAGCTATTTATTTATGTACATCATGCTTGTGTATCCTAACATGGGCGTACATAATAGAAACTTCATAAGTAACAAACAAGGTATCGCGTTTAGGAATGGTGACATATCAAAATACACACTAAAAAAAATTCTGGTAAACTTCCTAAACTGAATTGGAAGTTTTTAACCCATATGTCGTGTGGAAATAATACCACACATCTGGCTACAAATATGGAATGTTTAGCTTCACTACTATACAAAGTTGGGAAGTTTCCTACGCATTTAGCTGTTTCCTGAGCAAATGTAGGAACGCTAGCATGAATGTATGGGAAATAACTTTATTATTCGCGCTTTCTCACTCTACGTATACACTCGTATAGTAAATTTGCGAATAATTTCTTAGAGTGTACGTAGCACTCCTAAATGTCATTTTTTTTTTGGTTGAAAAACGACATGGATATGATTTGAGTTTAGAACAATGTTTATGTAAAACAAGTTCTTTTATATGTTTGTATTCTTCCTGTAGCCAATTTATAATGCATTTTAATTAAATTAAAATTGGTAAAAAAGTATTTTATTCATATAAAAGTGCTCGTCTTTTGAAAATTATGATATAAACAAACACGTTCATAATTTCTGACCATGTGACTTTGGCTGTTGTATTGGTAAGGCTTAGGTCAATGTTGGGTACACGCGCAGAAGACGAAAAGCAGTCTACCTTGTCTTCAGTCTATGCTTGGTCGTCCGTCTCGCGAGGCGTCGGGCCGTGTCCGCACGGCGAGCTGCCGTGACGACGGCCGCAGGTTCGCGTGGCATTGCCCACTTGGTGGCCGTGCTATCCGAGCCAAGGGGAGGTGGGGGCCAGGGAATCTATTCCCCGAGGCAAGAATGTCTCCTATAGTCTATTCACGGTTTCTTCGCACTTTTTAAATCAAACCTTTGAAAAAAAAACCCCAAGTATAACGTGTTTATCAGAAGCGTTTTATACTTGTGTTAACGTGAAAGTTACTTATATGTGGTTAAATGTATCTTTCACTTATACTTTATTTATACATTATAATATTTCATTCATAACTAATATGAATAAAGACAGGGTGAAAATAGGTGTGTTGGTAATGCCTAGTAAGAAATAGTTCTTATACTAAATATTAGTACACTGAGGGCACATGAATGCGGTACGTTGGCCGGCTGTCTGGTAAGATCTAATTTCCTTCTCATTTTCTATTCTTACGCCACATGTTAAATTTACATTGCTATGGGCCTAATAACTATTCATGCGTAAATCAAGTGGAAACGTGAAATTATTGGCATACTAAATGTCTAATATGACATGTCGTCCTCTGTGTGTAATGTTAATAAACACCAATTCGAGTTGCCATAAATTTGAACATTATACTCGCAATACGTCAAGACTTGGAACGGTTTTACTTAATTTGATGATATCTTAACTGGGTGCCTGCGTGCCAGATTGTACGGTAGCATATGTGCAGTGGAAGGGTAGTGATTTTTTTAAATGTTGGTTTCGAAAGTGCTTACTTTACCACGAAACAAAAATTATGTCAGTTTCGGAGTCTGGATATTCCAACCGTTACCGACCATATCTGGCCTAGAGTTGTTTACGTCAACGTTATTCTCCGAAGAATTTTGGGAGCCTTTGCGTCGATTATAATGTAACCTAAAGACGACACTGTTTCGTATAAAGTACTATATTAATAATTTTTCATTTTAAGAGGTTTTGGCAATATTTATCTTAAACATAATTTTAACGAATTTTNAAAGTACTATATTAATAATTTTTCATTTTAAGAGGTTTTGGCAATATTTATCTTAAACATAATTTTAACGAATTTTATAATGGGCAACATTTTTCCTGTGCTTCCTCATGGATATTGACAATTCATATTCAAGCTTTTTTGTTTTGAAATACAAAAGATTTTACCTTGTATTCAGTATATTTTGGCTGTTTTTATGTCTAAAATTCTAAATTTATTAGTACCTAAATTTAATTAGAAGACTCGTTTTTGGAACGTTCCCGCTAGGAACAGCCGTTAATTAATATAGTCTCACGATGGTAATTAATTGTAAAATATTTATGACGTTATAGAATGTGTTACCGTATTATTTGACCTTACTAAAACAAAATTTAAAAAATTGTAATAAAATTGGAGCTTGGAAGAAAAGTCACACGGGAAAAAAATTCCATACCTATCATAAGGCTCTGTACGGTTTGGCTGTAAACGTATTTATAACCATATCAGTCACTATTACATCTTGCATTCCGTGACTATAAGATAAGAATTTATATGATGGTCAGCGTAATTTCCCACAGTACCTTCGACTGTACAATACGTACATTTTAATCATTCTGAAGGTAAGTTAAAATTAAAATGCATTAATAGTGTTACACAATAGTTCCTCAGTTGTATAAATGACTTAAAATTAAATATATTTTGTTTAACGCCCCGAAGTATTGAGTGGCTCGCAGTTATACTTATACCAAGTAATATATCGGACGACAGTCGTTTCTCATGTTTAAAAGCTTCGTGACTTGCTGCCATTAAATTATTTTTTACTGTCACACACACACACACACACACACATATATATATATATATATATATATATATATATCGGTTCTCAAAAGACACCGTGCATAGAAAATCCATAGTTGTCCGTATAAAGACGTCGGCACATAGTCGACTTTGTATTTGGCAAGGGACGTGGACGTCTGGGAGTGAGGAATCGTCGGTCATTATTGACTTAATACACTGGAAGGTTTTGTCTACAGTGGGTTTCTCTGGAATATAGGAACAGCATCATTTCTGTTACCCATACGTCCCAATTCCCGGTAGTCCTTGGCAGTGCCAAAGAAGGACCACGACGTCCAGTCGTGGATAACCGTGTTCTTCAGCCCAAGGGAAGGGGGTGTCCTCAGCACGACATTGACGAGCGGTTGTATAACGTCACAGCGTCTCTCGTTGAGGATGCGATAATGAACTCATTTTGAAGGGAAGTCTGATCTTTGCCGCCGTGTGTGCTTAGAGCGTGCAGAGCGTAGAAAGCAAAATACACCACAAATGCACATGTAGGCTTGTCAGAAGCGTAACTTGTTATCGGTGGCAAATCGTGAGTGTGTACCATGATAACGCAGTTGAAACACACGGTGGCCGTCGCAGGCCGTTGTACAAAGCGTAACATGTAAATCTGCACAACAGAGGAACTTGGCATAGAGACGAATAGGTGACGTAGTCTTATTTGTTTCAGCGTACCAGCAGGTGAAGGTGGACTCACAACCATCCGTCAGTCGCCCGTCCGTCCGGCGGTCACGTGGTCTTCAACCAATCGCATTGTAACTTTTTTTCTATCCGTCGNATCCGTCAGTCGCCCGTCCGTCCGGCGGTCACGTGGTCTTCAACCAATCGCATTGTAACTTTTTTTCTATCCGTCGATCCGTCAAATATTTCTCAAACTTTAACTTTCGACGGACGGACGGATGGGCCACCGCCTTCTGATGACATTCCACAGACGTGAATACGCACTTTCAAATAAAATGCAAGGCTGTGGATATGTATTAATTTATCTTTCGTGGTAAATTCAGGAATTTAAATTATAAAGAATAATTCAATATAAATTCTTATCACGTAAAACAATTATTTCCCCAAAATGTTTCTCTCATGAAAATATATTTACAATCAAAATATACCTCCTTCTAAATAAAGATCACAATGTTACGTTGTCACACTGAAATTTGGCCGTACAGAAGGACTAACAGATGACGCGACGAATTGTTGTGAATCGCTTTCAACTGACAGACGAAAGCACAAACGAGTGACTGACTGTAGTGACAGACGGGCGACTGACGGATACGACGGATGGTTGTGAGTTCAGCTTGACATCTAAATTATCGCCGCTCTGATAGTAAACAGTAATAATGGTCGTGTGATATAATGTCTTGCGGACAGAATTCTGATTAACTCGCTNTTCTCTCATGAAAATATATTTACAATCAAAATATACCTCCTTCTAAATAAAGATCACAATGTTACGTTGTCACACGGAAATTTGGCCGTACAGAAGGACTAACAGACGACGCGACGAATTGTTGTGAATCGCTTTCAACTGACAGACGAAAGCACAAACGAGTGGCTGACTGTAGTGACGGACGGGTGACTGACGGATACGACGGATGGTTGTGAGTTCAGCTTGACATCTAAATTCTCGCCGCTCTGATAGTAAACAGTAATAATGGTCGTGTGATATAATGTCTTGCGGACAGAATTCTGATTAACTCGCTNTCGCCGCTCTGATAGTAAACAGTAATAATGGTCGTGTGATATAATGTCTTGCGGACAGAATTCTGATTAACTCGCTTTCTTTTTTGTCTTTGAACGCAGCTGGATCAGATTTTCGCATTTTGGTAGACTGCTAGTGAAATTTACATTCACTGCATATAGAGGAATGATACTGGCCAGCAATATGGTGACCTAGTTCGTATAAACTCGGCTAGTTACGTATAAACTCGGCTCGTTACGTGTCTGGATACTTACCTGCTCTGTTTCTACATTTTTTGTAGCCTTCAAGTATAGCGTTAGCATGGATGATAAGAGGCTGGCACCAGTGGCGTGTGGTGAACTGTTGCAAGGTAAGCTGGCGTTAGCTCTGTGCTGTACCCTGTTGGTTGCTAGTTTACACTTCCACCACTAAAACGTAGCTCGGCAGCTGACGCCACAGGACGCGTGTAATGGGTACCTTGCTGCTCGTTTGTGAGTGGTCGGAATGCATTCGGTTTCCTTAGGCTGCACTGCTGTTACTGGTTCCTGATGCGTCCACTGAGAATGTATAGCAGTCAGCAAGCACCAGCTTACCTTGCAACAGTTCACCACACGCCACTGGCTGGTACTAACTGGTGTTGACTGCCCTACCCGACGGGCAGATCGGATTGGAGCGGCTGTGGAATGGAGACGGGGAACGAAACTGCAGTACCCCGCCAAAATCTGATAATCAAGGCAGTTAACGCCATGGTTCAAGTGAATGCGTGCCCGAAAATTCCCGCCTTCCGGGACCAGGGATCGAACAAGGCACCTCAGTGGTTGGAAGCTAATTTATTAACATTCGTGGGTCCTGCCGTTGTTTAAAGTGATCGGTGTGAAAATGAACCTGCGCTTTTAACCCATCGGCATCACTGGCCATTTTATCTGAATGTAGGGTAGGGATGTTATCGGAAAAAAAATATCTACATTATTTATATTGGTTATTTATAAAAAAAAGTATCGTTTTACGAAATGATATATCGAAAGAAAAATACAGCTTCTTTGTTNGTGTTGACTGCCCTACCCGACGGGCAGATCGGATTGGAGCGGCTGTGGAATGGAGACGGGGAACGAAACTGCAGTATCCCGCCAAAATCTGATAATCAAGGCAGTTAACGCCATGGTTCAAGTGAATGCGTGCCCGAAAATTCCCGCCTTCCGGGACCAGGGATCGAACAAGGCACCTCAGTGGTTGGAAGCTAATTTATTAACAGTCGTGGGTCCTGCCGTTGTTTAAAGTGATCGGTGTGAAAATGAACCTGCGCTTTTAACCCATCGGCATCACTGGCCATTTTATCTGAATGTAGGGTAGGGATGTTATCGGAAAAAAAATATCTACATTATTTATATTGGTTATTTATAAAAAAAAAAGTATCGTTTTACGAAATGATATATCGAAAGAAAAATACAGCTTCTTTGGTACATCGGAATTATATATTTTATGTATTAAAGGATTTGACAAATTTAAAATTGCTTGGAATATTACATATTGAGCACACGAGGCATTGCAGAAAGATGTGGAGCCTGCTTTTTGTGCATGTTGCCAAAAGTAAAATAGTAATTTTTTAATTCAATTTTTGTATTCCAAACTGAGCTTATTAAATGAGTATTTAAAAAATATTTATTTCCGATGCCTTTAAAACGATATTGATTTCGATAAAATATTGTTGAAATATATTGACGATATATATCGATATATTGTTGATATATTGCAATTTCGATATGTCGATTNAGAAAGATGTGGAGCCTGCTTTTTGTGCATGTTGCCAAAAGTAAAATAGTAATTTTTTAATTCAATTTTTGTATTCGAAACTAAGCTTATTAAATGAGTATTTAAAAAATATTTATTTCCGATACCTTTAAAACGATATTGATTTCGATAAAATATTGTTGAAATATATTGACGATATATATCGATATATTGTTGATATATTGCAATTTCGATATGTCGATTTTTTTCAACGTCCCAAATGTAGGGCTTTATGGTGCCTGTAGATACTGTGCGACAGGTCATTTTGAGTCATGGCTGTATTGTAAATGGAAATACTCCTTAAATATAAATTTTGTTCTAATTGTTTTAGAAACTTATTTGTAAGGTAATTTATGTATTGGGAATAATGTGTAGTTTTAATTTTAATATATTGTTTTATAAAGGATAAGAAAAGTAGAAAAGCGGTCGTAATTAATAGCGTCATGGGTGCCAACCTGTTCCTCTTTTTGAAGGGTCATTTTTTGTGACATTCTTGAGACGAAAAAGTCGGCTTTCTCAGTTACGTGCGAGGGAGATAATTTAAACGCCCAGGAGGCTGGACAAACCAGGACCCCTGCAGAAACATTGAAAATTAATATGATTATTATTTACTTTGTACTAGAACTCTGTGTGTAGAAAATTTTATTTATGTAAATNTAATAGCGTCATGGGTGCCAACCTGTTCCTCTTTTTGAAGGGTCATTTTTTGTGACATTCTTGAGACGAAAAAGTTCAGCTTTCTCAGTTACGTGCGAGGGAGATAATTTAAACGCCCAGGAGGCTGGACAAACCAGGACCCCTGCATAAACATTGAAAATTAATATGATTATTATTTACTTTGTACTAGAACTCTGTGTGTAGAAAATTTTATTTATGTAAATACATATTTTGAAATTTGATTGAGGTGCATTAAATGGGGCGCCCGAAACCAACAATTATGTTCGCTAATTGTTTGTATTGGGAGCGCCAGATTGGTTATGACTTTTTGCCACGTTTTGGAGCCGCGGTTTTAAAAATTCTGTTGTGTTTATAACACTCGCTGTGTGTGTCGCCCTGCGAGGTCGGGGACGTCTCCGAGGGCGCGAGAGCCGTAGTATTTTGTCAAGTTCCTCGCCTTTTGATAGGCACCCTGATAGGTCGGGTACGGCTAGCGAGAGCGCGGAGCTCGTGGGTTTTATATTATAGTGGTTACACTCGCGAACCAGGAAGTTGGCCGGATTGGTCTGGTTTCAGCGCGAAGCGGCGGACCAGATCGTTCATGAACAATACCGAACCGACTCTCGGCTTCTGGACCATAAGGAAAAATCGGCGTGTTTGATTTCTAACTGTACCTTGTAAAGAAACAAAAGTATTTTTGATTAATCACTGAGGTGACATCATAGATGGGCATGTTTAAATGAAAACATGAACCTAGTGGAGTAATAAAGCGAACGTCAGAATTGGATGTTTTAAGAAAACATTACTATGCGATTGCACTCGACATTCCTCTCTGCCTGTCTGTGGGCGAGGAATCGGGGAGGACAAGAACGAATAACAGACGTCCTAGTATAAAAGTAATCTCTCTCTCTCTCTCTCTCTCTCTCTCTCTATATATATATATATATNTTTTCGTACAACTAAAGGGGCCGCGGTGTCTGAGCGGTCAGCCTGCTCGCCTCCCACCAAGGCGAACCGGGTTCTAACCTGCCCGGACGATGCCGCTGGTCGACGGGTTTTCTCGGGGATCTATCGTTTACCCCGCCCTTTCATTCTGGCGCTGCTTCATACTCACCTTAATTACCCTCATCGGTTCTCAAGACCTCGTTGTTAAGAGCCGCCAAAGTCTCTTCACTCACTCTTCTTCCCCCTCCCCCCACCCCCTCAAATTATTGTTTGCCAACGTAAAACCTTCGACCCCAAACGCGTATCGGCTATGCTACCGAATAAGCAAACACTTTTTATTTATAAAGGACTTTACGGGATTATATTTCATAGAATTTAAAATGAATTGTTTAAAAAGAAATGAACCACGCGTATTTTGATGCTAAAGAAAACTGTGTGTATGGATGAACTGTTCAGCAATTACGAAATATTTTTATTAAAATGGAAAAGCACTGTAAGCTCACGTCGAAACGTTTGACGGGTAGCTTTCGTTTCTGTGTAGTTCCCTGCGCTGTGCTCATTGACAGGTGTATCGGTATTGCTCTCTTTCTGCAAGTGTTGCCTTCTCGGTTTTTCTCGAGTGTGGCGACCCGCGCCAGGTACAACTTGAAGGCTTCATTTGGATCTGTTATTTTCTTTAACCTCAGGTTAATCTACAGTAAGTTTTTTCTTTTTTGCTATCGTGTTGCTGCCGATACGCTCGTTGCTTAATTCTGCTGCAGTTGGATTGAAGGAAACGGGACTTTTTTTCTGTTAAAGCCATGACTCGACTACCATTTCTGATCCAATTATTTTAGCGCGGTGGCATAGTTTTCTGTTCAGATTATGTAGGAAAGATTAACGCTGACTTCTCCCTTAACTGTGTAAAAAATTGTAACATCATGTCTTTAACATCCAGCATACGGGTGTTTTAAATACTCTTAACTCACTAAGCTGCTAAAAATTAAGATTCGTACCGCTTGATAACCGATGGCAATACGCGCTGACAGGTTGTTTTTGTAAGTAATGTTTCACGCTTTTGTTTTGCTTTGTTTTCCTTGTTGGTAAATTTTTTTTTAAGTTACATAGCATTTGTTCTCGTAATTGATGCGTGGTTCTGCTTCTGAGGGCCCTAATTGCCGCGAAATAAGATGGCTGAATTTCATTTGAAACGCTTGTCACCGCGCGAGTAATGTTTTTGGTCAAACCCGTTTCTTCCGCGGTATACAAATATGGGTACTTAAACAGTTCCGTGCTTGTGTTGTGCTCAAATTATTTGCACGTTCAAATTAGACACAGCCCACAACTGTGTTGTTTTTAACGTAGACGCTAACTAGCACATCACGCCCAGAAAATGAAGCTCGAAATGTGCCGCCTTTACAGCATTTTAAATGTATTGCAGTGTTTTTTTAAGCATGTGTTTTGATATGCAACTGTAAGCACTATGGTTACATCCTTTAAGTCCTGTAGTTATTCGCAGCAAGACGAAAAGTCTGCACGCCAGTTCAGTTATTTTAGCATAGAAGTAATGAGGTACCTAATGCACGCGTATATCACCCTTGTCGCTTCCAGAATCTGTGTCTCAGACGCGGAAAACAGCTCCTGGGAGGCGGGCATGTTACCAGATTGGTAGCCATTGCAATTGGCTTTTTTTTAATACATACTGCATTAAGAATTGGTGTAATAATATTTATGTTTACCGTAATTTTACAGCGTCACCTGGTCGACCCGTGGACACTTATCCACGGCAGTGTATATTTGTGCCCGTGGCCATGTGGAGACAAACTACTCAGGGTTTTCAAAAGGAAACCTAGTGTTATTTTCTTGTGAACTGGCCGAGCAGAGAATGAGCGTCAGCCGGTGTATGGAGTGAAGACGTGCCGTCTGTCAGACCCCGCCCACTCCCCTCGACATGTAGTGCATGGTCCCCCTTGTTATCGCTGGAATTTGCCCTTGTGCTATCATTTCCTGGAGGAGATAGACCAGCCGCATCTGTCCCGCTACACATCGCCGATAGCCACTTTTATTACGGTTTCATCCAGTACCACGCCACGGACGTTCGGATTTCGCCAACACGCGTAAAAAAACGTGCTGTATTCCCGTGCAACTTTGAAAACGTCGCTAGAAGTAGCGGTGTCTGAGGACTCAAGTTCCGCATATTAAAAAGGCGTGTTTACGTCAAGCGCCGCTATATCCCTGATTCACATTGGTCACTGCACTCGCATGTGAAGAGCTAAGTAAAATCAGTTGGTGCATATCTTCGATGTTGATAATCGGACATGTTAACGTGTGGAGTAATCAATGAGGAACTATTAAATTGCTAGCGATGTTTATATAAACCGTCTGTGGCAAATATTCTAGATGACAATGCCAGGACTTTTTGTACGTTATTCACAATTGCATGCATTTGAAATATACTCCGGGGTTAATGTAATAAAAGTATTTTTGTATACACCTGTAACTTTGCCTATTTGGGATAGACACCTGAAATATTTCCCGTTGCAATAAGCAAACACCTACACTTGTATGCGTTTGTTTTGCTCGTATATACCCTTTTAATATGTTATAAGTTAATAAAATGTTTAATGACACTATATGGTACAATAAAATAGCTAATATATATTGATTGCATAACTTTGAATTTTATGTTACATATATAAAAAATATTTGGTGCTTATGTTAAATACAATAGTAAATCTTTGTTCCAAAATACAATGAATGGTTTACTACATAATAGTTTACAATTGTCTGCTAGATTTAACGGTTGTGTGGACAGGACCAAAAAACTGGATTGCAGACAAGTCACGTGTTCCTATTAAAATAAAATGTAATGTAATGTTGTTCCGGTTACAGAAAATAATAATTTGATTTAAAGCGAAACTTTGTACTTTTATCGTATCCCCAACTATAAAATCACAAATACATCGTAGTCTACTTCCCGTTTATGTCCCATGTTGCGTCATCAGCTAGGAAACTAGACTGCTATGTTAGATCGTGTGCCACTTGTGAAATCATCCTTAATTTTCACTATGTCTTAAAATATTATTAGATATTTTCTCAATATAAATTATATAAATTGCAAATTTACTGTTTAGAGAATAATAATTTACTTTATCTTTTTGTGAGATGTATACCAAATAAATCCTTATGCATTAAGGTTCTAAAAATTCTTTCAGCATATTATCTAGCTTCGCGATGTAATTTTTACTTTACTGCCTAAAAAATTACTCGTGGAAAATGCATCACCGTAGAAAGTTGGTTTTGCGGTGGTGTCTTCCTGAAACTTGTAGACGTCATTGAAAGTGTTTAGCGTTAATTTTATCCCATCTTGTGTAGAGAAAAGTTAAATTTGCAAGGAGGCAGAGATAAGTTTTAATTTATTTTACTCCTTTGTAATTTTGTTGGCGAAGTTGTATGCGGTGGTGCACGCCAGTCCTATAGCCTGGATGCAAACGTATCGCACCGCGTTGACCAGCGAATATGTTCGAAGTTTTTTAAAACATATTATAAAAAACTAAACTCTTTTATGGAAATTTTATCAGATCCGTAGTTTGCGAATATGTATCAGCAGAAGTTTTGTTTTGGAATAAGTTTGTGTTCGTGGTTCAAGACAGCCGAGCAAACTAGCTTCAAGAGCGAGGCAGCTCAGGCCCCAACCTCCCACCTTCCAGGTAGGGCGAGGTAGTCCCAGGTACTGCCATTATTGCGGGTTCAGCGTATTGAATGTGAAAGGGGGTGGGGTGCTTTTCACCCCGTGTTTGTCCCGGGGAAGGCGAGGGGCGACCTCACACAAGGCCCCCAGCGGGCAGTGTCCTTTCAACGACCCTGCACCTGGGGATAGGCGTCCTCGCACTAGGGA
>NQII01001792.1:75583-88165 GCA_002778355.1 Clitarchus hookeri
GTGTGTGTGTGTGTGTGTGCAGTGCAAGGCATTCTGCGTTTTATACGCTCTATTAAACTATTCAGTTTCATAGTTTAATTCCTTCGAGTCTGTTATTTTAAATCTATTTTTCCAAACATATTATATTGCACATGTATGTGAAATTTGGCTGTCTCCCAAACAGACGTGTCGTCTGAGACTTGAAGCGTAGTTGACGGAACGATGGACGTAGAAGGTGCGAATGCTGTGGAAGGTTCCGCGCTAACGGGAGTTTTGGGTTGATACCGGAGATTATCGGTGCGTGCGTTGCCTCTCGGTTGAGCAAAGGCGACGCGTCTGCTTCCGGGTTGGGCTCGCGATTGTTTACTAATAGTGATCACAATTTCCCGCTGATTACCATACGCCCCTCAAGTTTATTTACTCTACGACTTTCAGATTTATTATTCGCGGAACTTCTCTTCAATTACGGTTATTTTTTATTAATAGAAATAAGTGTTTCCCTGTCGCTCTGTTCCGGTCCCACGTCATGGTCGAAAATAGGCACTGTATAGATCAATCACTACTCAGGAGTTATCAAGAGGGATTAATTTGAATAGCCGTGACACACGCGAGAACTTAACTACGTGAAGATAGTAGTCATTTTGAGTCCGCTTGTTTAAAGGCAAGAACTCCTTTCCGACAAAGGCAATTTTTTGGTAAAGTTGTCGGGACAGTTGGAAAACTTAACTTAACATGTTTATTTTGTTGTACACAATTTTGAAAGCCAATACGTGGAAACCGAGAAGGAACGACTCTGCAGAAAAAAAAACGTTTCGCGGCCTTCATATATGCAATTATTTAATCTGTACTGTACTAAAGTACTGAACTACTGCGTAGTTATTTCTGACACGATAGAATTTGGCTTTCAGTGTAACGGGTAAAATTTGAAAGGAATGTGTTTACTTTGAGCTGGTGTAATTACAACATAAATATTTTAAGTAGTTTTGTTTTCAGCGTTGCTTTGTGCTGTAACTTAAATTCATTCGAGTTGACAACGACGTACATGAATAAGCTGACTGCATGGTACGTGTTCCATAGTCTCTTGAGCAGCACCTGTTACTTTATCACTTCTGGAGGTAATTAACCGAGCCAGTTGGAGCAACGCGTGCTGTAATTTATTTGTTGAGATAACGACAAGGCGATGCCGATAACTACGCTTTCGAAGAGGGGACGTAGTTCACGGAAATCTAAGGGGGCATGGCAATGTATATTGTTAGACTTATCGAATTTTACTTTTGTAGGAAACAAATCTGGCTGCCACTTCGGATTTGCATGAAATAGTATCTTGTGTGTTGAAAAATGTCGATCAGATGAATGATCCATAATTGCCGTGGATCGACGTCATTTTAGTATACGCTGTTCACAGTAAAGTGAAAAATTTTTGAAGCAGTCTCATCAGACTTATAACCCAATAAATACATTTCATTGTGGCCTCGGACTTTTGGTTTTGAGTACGGTGAGGTGTATACACTGTGTTTATTATTCACATGGCAGTGTTTACGTTAACAAGTGGCGGAAGGATATAAATTGGCTGAAAGAAAAAAGTAACCAGGGTTTCAAACGTGCTCACTTTACCGTGAACAGCCTACATATATAGGTATGATTGTATTAGCAGTCTGTCCATGGTTTGTGATGTGCGTGTGTATGCATATAGCAATGTAAACAGTAGCCATTACGGCGAAATTAAGATGGTTTCACTTCCTCTCCTCTTGCCAGTTAATTCATTTGGGTAATCCTGCTTGTTCTGTGTGAAGAATTTGATGGTTTTGGCTATTTGAACACGAAAGGTAATAAGGAAACTCGCGAATACAAAAAAAAAAACCCCGAGAGAATTGAGAATTAAAAATTATGATTACTTCATTTGTTTGCACACTTATTGTAATTGTAAATATGATGGATCTTCCCCCCTCCCCCATACACCCGCTCACACANTCTGTGTGAAGAATTTGATGGTTTTGGCTATTTGAACACGAAAGGTAATAAGGAAACTCGCGAATACAAAAAAAAACCCCGAGAGAATTGAGAATTAAAAATTATGATTACTTCATTTGTTTGCACACTTATTGTAATTGTAAATATGATGGATCTTCCCCCCTCCCCCATACACCCGCTCACACACACAAATACAATATGTGTGTGTAAATAAATAAATAAATAAATAAATAAATATATATATATATATATATATATATACATATATATAATAGTATCTGCGTGTGTGATTAAATACATACCAACCAATCACCTGTAGTTGTATGGTTCTTGTTTAAGAGTTGCAGTTCCATATCGTTACGTAACCTGTATATTTTCTTGCGGGATTTGTTACTCGTGGGATACACATATCAACGGTAGTTGCATTAAAGCGGAAGCGAGACGTGTGTCACTGTTCAACACGTAACTGACTGCTTGTATTAATTGACGAGCGTTGCACGTGCAGCACTGGTCGAGTTGTGCCTTTCACTCTGTTACAGTACCCCCAACAACACAATTCTTTTCCCTTCCCCCTCCCCACATTTCATTCCTTGTCTATCGTGGACGTGTGTTTCCAGCTACCGAAAGCAACGCGGCGTGGTTTAGCCTTACTTTGGTCAACCCTGCGATATTAATGTCTCCCTTCTCACTGTGTGATACTGTTGGTCCTCGGGGGGTGAAAGGGAGGCTGCTGTAGCAGCTGCAACATATCTCAGAAGGGTGGCGACCCACTCCCCGCCCTGCCACCACCTGTACATTTTTCTTACCACCAGCCTGCCTCGGAACAGGTGGCCGAGTTCCAACTCTGCAGGTGTCCACTTCTTTGCGCAACCTTCCTCCGCTTTTTAAACAGATTCTTGTTTACTACACATTCTGATATTAAGCGAGGAAATTTTTAAAACTGGGAGGTGCGTAATAACAGAACCGGGGGGTGGGGGGGTTATGGATGATTGGCGTATAATTTTGTGAATAACGTATCAAACAAAGTATACGTAATATTTCAACTATCAACGGCGTAATGCGACACTTCATTATAAAGTGGTGATGGCAGTTCTCTGTGCGATTCGCGGCGAAACCTGCTACTGCTCTCAAAAGTGTTGAAATCGCGCAGTACATTATTTATTCTGCATGTAAGTGGGTTCCTTGACACGAAATTTTCTCCGGTATATTTACATTCTGAAATCTGGCCAGATCCGGGATAGGACAGCGTCTTATTGTAATCAAATAGAAGAGCTAAACTTAATTTCTTCATTTAAAAAGTTATAATTTAAAAGTTAAAGTTTTCTCTCATACAAATTTTCTGTCACCTACTATTTACACTCCAGTACTTGTGCGAATGAACAATTTCAGTAAAAGTTATAACATAACGTTTAATAACTGTCTTTGTAACAATAAGCATTATCCGAGTTGAGTCAGGCTTCTTAATAAAATATATCTAGAAAAATTGATATTATGTATTTACAATATAAAACATTTAGCAGTACCTTATAAATAAGATCAGTCTCACTTTTTGGTACTATCCCACGGATGAACCGCAGTCTATTCTCCAGGAAGTGCGAGGCGATATAGGCTATTCACGGTAAAGTGAGAACTTTTCCAGGCCATGCTAAATTTTTCCTTTCTGCCAATTTCTGTCTTTCTGCCACTTTTTAATATAAACATTGTCATGTGATTAACAAACACAGTGTATAGGCCTACATTTCACCAATCTAAAAAGTTACATCTTAGGCTGTAATAAAATATATGTGTTAGTGGTTCATGCATGTTTGGAGGGCCTTTAAAACTGCTCACTTTGCCGTGAATAGCCTATATATAAGCTGACGCACCCTCAAATGGTTCTTCACACCACCAGCCATTCCCCTGAGAGGTTATTTTCAGGTGATATCCGTGATCTACAGTGTTTCCCCGGCGTTCTTGTGGAGGACAGCGTAAGCAGTCAAGGTAAAGCCCACGCATTTCCTCGTAACTCCAGTAAGGAAAACGAATCCTTACCGAAGACACCGAAGTCGAGGTTCTACGGTCTTTACAACTTCGGCATGAAAACAAAAAAATATGTTGCATTTAGAAACATAATATTTACTACGTGCGCATGGCGTAAAGTAAAATAAACTATGATATAGTTTTTATCTTTAGCTATTGCACTAACGGCTGCTTGATTACATATTTTCATTTTGGTGGTGGTAGCACAGTATTCTTCGTCTATGTGGACGCGTATTACATTGAATATTTGCGTGAAACTGTTTACTTGTGTAAATTAGTGTTCTATCTTAATGGTAATGATTCATATTTTCTCAAATGAAATTGTGGTATGATATAACTGCGGATAAATGACACAATCAAAAATTATGCCCTAAAAATTTGGTTCATTATTAAAAAAGAAAAAAAAAACAGGCGGGCGACTGAGGCGTTTTGTCTGACAACATAACAAAGTGAACATTTGTAGTTCACTTTGTGTTGTAATGTTGGTAGTAATATAGAATCTGCTTTGGCCGACTTCAACAAACAAACAAATGAATTAGATAAGGTTATCTTCTTCTACCTTTGAGTTGCAACTTGATCCTTATATGTTCCTTGAGTCCACAAGTGCTCAGAACGGGACCCTGTACCACTTCCTTTACCTTGCACTTCCGGCACTGGTTGTTCCGAAAGAAATTATTACTTGTGACTTGGAAAAGGGGGGGGGAGGGGGGAGTAGTTTGCGTCCACCGCGGACACGCAACATTAATTTCGGGAATCTGTTTTTTCCAAATAGCGTTACATAATTTTCATTAACTTGGAAATTAAAAGGTCAACTTATAAACTCCTAAATAATACAATCACATAACAAAAAAAGTCTACGGAAATAAGGGTTTAGGGGGTCAAATTATTTTAATGGCTTCTTTCATTTCGATTTTGTAAATTTTGTAGAATTATTTTAATTTAAATTTTTCTACTTTACCAAAACTTCATTTCTTCAACAGGTGACACGCTTTACCACTCTTTTTTTTTGTATAAATTAAGGTTTTTTTTTTTCGGACGTAATTATTTTTTAAACAAAGATTAATGGTGTCTAATATCAGTTTCCTATTTTTAGACTTAATACACTTTACATGACACACATCGATTACCCAGTGGGATTGATCCAGTCCCACGTAGTCAGTAATATATTTTCGCACTGAGCACACAAAACAAATTGTGAATATATTCATATTATTTTCAAAAAACTGGTAGTGCTCGCAGTCGTGATTAAACTAATATTATAAAAATTACTTTTTATATAGACATCACAATTAAAACATTGTTTTAGGGGTTTATAACAACTTTTCTGTAGATGATAATATTAATAATAGTGATATTTATTGCTTTGCATCCATTTTATGTGCTTTACTTATTTTTAAATTAAATTTTCCACCCTTTGAATTTTTTTAGACCATTTATTGTGGCATTTGAACAAATCCATTAAAATGAAGAAAACGTAGAGGTTAAATGTAAAATATGGTTTAAAAAATCAAAAGAATGTAACTAAGAGGAAAATGTATTAACGCTGAGGGAGGTATATAAAGGGCAGTGTTACTATAGTTTATTCGCAGTATCTTCACATTTTTTTATCCAACCTTTAAAAATCACCCCGTGTATGACGTGTTCAGTTGTTTACTAAATATGTCATGTATCTCAAGCGTTTTATACGTCTGTAAACATGAAATTATCTTATCTTTGGTTAAATTGAATTTTGAAAATTTTATTTATAAATTATATCATTTCATTTATAATTAATATAAGTTATAACAGAGAAAAAATAAGTGTGTTCGCTTTGTCTTGTAAGAAATAGTTCACATGCGAAATTTTATTAAACCAAGTGCTCACGAACGAGTTCCGTTTTTACTTTGGTATACATTCCGAGAATTAAGCTCGGCGCACACGAAACGATTTTACTGGGAGTTTCGCGAAGATATTATTTATGAGCTAGGCAAAGAGCTATGTAACTTGGTTACTCGCGGGGTCAATCACTGGTTTTACCGAACACGGTGTGGGCTTCCTTGCGAGCTACTCTGTCAACTAGTAACGCCGGGAGCCATACCAATTTTTGACAGCTGGCAAAAATAATAAACAACGAATTCTATATGACGAAAAAAGATTGCTGTAATTACACTTCTTTCAGTTTTGGAACATGAAAATAAAAAACGCAGACGAAATAAACGATTGTGAATAAGAGAATGATTAGCCGGAAGGAACGAAAACAGGAGTGTATTGGCAATACTTTTAGAAGAATTTGGGTGAGTACACACATAACCTCAAAACCAGTGGCGGCTCCAGGAAGCATTTAAAAGGATGGCACAAAGTTAAAAATTACGTAAATCTTCATTGAAGAAGCAACGAACTAACAAACCTCTAAACACAACCGGCTTTTCACTTCTAATAGATTCATCATGATCACCTAGGATCGACTCAAAAAAAAAAATTCACAAAATGTATTGCAGTTTGTTATTGTAGAAATTATGTATTGTATATTATTTAAACTAGTTCATTGTGTTTTTTAACTGACCTTCCTTATACTTCAACCAACTGATTTCAAATATACCTACCTGGCCCAGAATTACCATTTTCATTTAATTTTGAAAATGCTATTTGTTCCCTAAATATTTTTTTTTATCTTGTCATCCAAATGTTTTAGGCCAACAACACCTGTAGTTACTGACGTATCGTCAAAACCTAAAATAATAAAACACCAACAATAAAACGCGGTTTTATAATTGTATCCTGCCAACCAAATAGTTTTATGGATTTTTTTTTAACTCAAATTATATGTAAAATTTCNGCGGTTTTATAATTGTATCCTGCCAACCAAATAGTTTTATGGATTTTTTTTTAACTCAAATTATATGTAAAATTTCTTTTTTGGCTGTCGTAGGTTCGCGTTATAATAAGTTGTGATCTTGTAGGGCCAATATTTTAAATTTAATGCCTATTGTGATATACTAACTGCTTCCCTAAAACGTTTTCATTCTGTTCACTGTGTTTTTTTTTTTAATGAAAACGGCATGTTACATGTAAGTTCAGTAAAAGTCTGTCTACAACTGCGCTATCCCAACCTGNTTTTTTTTTTAATGAAAACGGCATGTTACATGTAAGTTCAGTAAAAGTCTGTCTACAACTGCGCTATCCCAACCTGTGTCTTAATACAAGGATACGCTGATTGCTGCACGTGACCCTATAATGTCATGGCGCTGTCCTAAGCTCCCTTGTCCCATGTCAAAGCATTCAGAAAACTGAATTTTTGTCCCAAGTTGTACTGGAAAGGTGGATTTTCTCCAGACGAACGTGATGAAATGCTAATTCCTTCAGTCTGCGTTCGGTCGGAACTATTTAATATTAAGGATGAACATTTAAGAAAATTCTTGAATGTCAGTTGCCGAGCTTATTTAAAATAAGAGTTAGGGCATATATCATACAGATAAACAAATATCCAAATCACATATCTAGCAAACATTATATAGTCAACAATTCAGCAATATAAAAATCTTTACGTAACAACAAATAATGTGCCGAATTTACAGTGATCTACTGTCAATTTCTGAAAGCTTACTTTCGGAAAACGCATTTGTAGACCATATTCGGACTACGTAAATGTGACGTCACTTGACGTCAAGATTCGGATACGTCCACGTTCACAGGTACGGCCGATTGCAGACACGCCTTAACACAGCAACAAAAACGTGGTTTATAAACATTAAAAACTGAATAATACACAAACTTTAAAATAAAGAAAATGTTATTATGCACTGTTATTTTTAAAATATTCACAAATTTTCAACACTTGAATATAATACTGCAACAGAAAAAGTGCATAATGCGTTACGTCATAAAAACACATCGCAGACGACACGGACCTGGCGTCTATCGAGCTATTACAGCACTGCGTGAACCGCGTGGGCACAGGTGGCTTGTGGTTCGATTGTAAGGCACTCGCCTATTTCCGGGACGTCTCGTGTGCCTTCGGCAAGGAAAAAATATACAGCAGCGTGGGCACAGACCGTCTGTGCCCCAAAGTTGCGAGGAAAAATGTCGTCCGCGCCTAAAGTAAGGAGACGCTATTCGCAGCATGTTGAAACAGAACGTAATGACCAAATACGTTACTTTTACACTTAAATTATGAAAGAAAGATTTATAACAGAGAGGAGTGTTAAATTTTATTTGGGAGAGTACGTACCGTCCCCTGCACCCATTAACAAGAGCCGCTCCTGTTCAAAACTGCATAGAAACTTGTTTCTTCTATGAATCTATTAATACTATTGTTTGTTCTTTTGTCCATTTTTAATGTTCATCAATTACGAAAATACCTCCAAAACAATTGTGTTTCCATGTAAATAAAGTCACGTGGCACGTTTCCTTGCTCTGATTGGCTGAGATCGGAAACTAGCAAAGAAACACGTAGAGAAAATAGCACCGTTCTAATTACAGAAAAATAGACTATCCGGCTGAACTGAACNAAACTAGCAAAGAAACACGTAGAGAAAATAGCACCGTTCTAATTACAGAAAAATAGACTATCCGGCTGAACTGAACGTAGGCATATATATTTTCGGCAGACGAACTCGTCCAGCAGCAACCTTGACTCCACACATGCGATATCATAAGGAAAATCGTTCAGTGTGCGGCGGGCTCTAGTTAAGCTTTGTTTGCATGAGGCGAAGGAAGATCTCAAAAGAAGGACATTAGCNCGTTCAGTGTGCGGCGGGCTCTAGTTAAGCTTTGTTTGCATGAGGCGAAGGAAGATCTCAAAAGAAGGACATTAGCAGGCCTTCAGAAAGTTGGAAGTAACCGTGAATTGACTATTTAGGCGATGGTGTTGTGTGCTGGCTAGCATGTCGCCCGTGGATCGTAGGTAGCCCCCTGCTAGCGTCCTGGCGTGCGGCGTCGGGACGCCGGGATCGATACGTGGCGGCTCCCGCTCCATCAGATATAAAGAAGAGAGGATGGTAATTACGGCACCCCCACCTCGGCCCCCTTGGGGCTTCCGGGTAACTTGGCGCCCGGTCGAAAATTATTATTTCAGCAGGAGGGAGCAGCCGATAATGGCGACGGCCTGCCAGCCAGCCGATAACGCGTCGTGCGTGTGGGTACAGTTCGTGCCCGGCTAATTGAGCTCTTTTGAAAAGTCTTGCCTATTTTATTCTTCCTGAAGNCGTGCGTGTGGGTACAGTTCGTGCCCGGCTAATTGAGCTCTTTTGAAAAGTCTTGCCTATTTTATTCTTCCTGAAGTTTGTACACTCGCATGTAAACATTAGCACTACAGTGGGCGCAATGGATTATGTTCTTGGCCCGATTAAGTATCATCGTGAAATTGTTTTTGTGTGTGCAACTATTATGCCAGTTCTTATTTTCACCACGTGCNTGGCCCGATTAAGTATCATCGTGAAATTGTTTTTGTGTGTGCAACTATTATGCCAGTTCTTATTTTCACCACGTGCATCAAAGTTGGGACCAATTTCAGTATACACAAATTACAATTGTGTGCCTTTCATACGACATGAAGGCACAATACTACGTGATTTGCTGCCGACTTTACTGTAAGAACTTCGTTAGTGGTAAACAATTATAAGTTAATTGTATTTAATTGCGAAACAAAAAACATTTTTCGTGAGATTGATTTTAAAATCTTCCACTCAACCCAAATTTGGTTGTAATACTATCACGGATTTTATCATTGTAATTGTAATGATAACATAATGCTTTCGTCCTCATTGCCACACCTTCACATTCAAAGCAGTGACATCTGGTTGCACCTTTTGCGGAAATGGTTTAAAAACTCATGGAAAGTAAAATTTAGAATAACAACACTGCCATCTTGCAGACAAGTGAAATGCTTGTAATTCACCAATTGCTTCTTTACATTTTTTAACGTTTTAAATTTATAAATCTATAATTTGTGTTGATTTAAGTGACATCCGATTTCACCATAAAATTATGATCTCGTAGTGGAAGTAAGTCATTTTACAGTGAGCATCTGCAATATTTTTATTCTGTTTATGCTATTATACTCACTGTAGCATTCAAGAAATTCACTGCTACCATACACTGCAACGTTGTTCTCATCCTTAACTTGATAGATACATAATAAAAACTCTCAGAAAAAAAAAGCCGTCTTGATAACAAAGTGTGAATTGCAATTTACTACGGAGAGTTCAACAATATGTACTATTTTTACTAAACAAACGTTGCATACCGCAGTATCAAGAGGACTTCTTGCTACCAACATATTATAGCAGAGTGCAGCCATTGTTTCACGCATTGGAATCCTTCGGATAACAAATTTCATTTCAATGCTACTTTAATACTCTGCCGAAATTATTCGTGTTAAATTCAGTAATTACGATCTAAAATAAAAAAGTGTTCATATCAGCTTATAGCATTACATATTTTTATTCTGGGAGTTTTGGTTGGTGACGCTTCAAAAGCGGTGTATGATTACCGTTGTCGAATAAATATTTTTTTAATTAATAAAAACCGTAAAGTTGTAAAAGTTGATGTTTTCGCAGTAAATTTAAATGTCCGTACTCTTTGATGTGATATAAATAAAATGAAAAGTAGCGCGGTAGTTGCGTGAAAATGTACTCTTAAATGTTAATTATATTGAATCTATCGTGTATGTATACATAGGCCATTAGTACATTTACAGATAGAAGTTCGACCGTCATGTAAACTTTCTAATTTCGATTCGCAAAAATTCACAACCACCTGTGTGTTCACAGTTTTACATTACTGATGCTAAATTTGACAAATTACGAACCGTATGCTCACTAGCTTTTAAAAAGTTTGCTGATAAAATAAACTTTAAAGTATAAGTGAAGTCTTGTGTACGCCAGTGCAAGTGTATATTTATGGATGCTTGTAACCAGAGGTAGTAGCTCTTGTCAATGCTGCAGGGACACTGGTCTCCCAAAGAAAATTAAACATGCCCCAGCAAATACATTCTGTTATAAATATTTATTTAATACTAGTTTAAATAATATACAATACATAATTTCTACAATAACAAACTGCAATACATTTTGTGAATTTTTTTTTTTTTTTTTCGATCCTAGGTGATCATGATGAAACTATTAAAAGTTGAAAGCCGGGTGTGTTAAGAGGTTTGTTAGTTCGTTGCTTCTTCAATGAAGTATTATATAATTTTTAACTTTGTGCCATCCTTTCAAATTCTTCCTGGAGCCGCCACTTCTTGTAACAACCATGTCAATTAACACTAATTCTCGGAACAAGCAGTTGTCATTACGAGCCGGAGGTAAGAGGTTAATTAGTGATGCATATTTAACTAGAGTGAAAAAAAATTAAGTGCGAATACATTTTTTTATGTTTGCGTTTAGTCTTCTAGTAGAAAAAAATAATACTGGTGCGTGCTTGTTTCTGTGACTTTGTTCATCCAGAAAGTATTTGGTGAAACCGTTAAAGTTTTCTAGTAAAAGTTCGCGATAACTTCTGTTTTGTAAATTGAATAGTGCGGGGGAAGGAACTTCTCTCCCCCTCCCCTCTCTCCCACTCCCCACTCTCCATTTCTCCCTCTTCTAGGCACGACTGAGTGGTGTTGGTTATCGACCGGACAACTTTTATGGCTGAGCTGGTGACGGCGTCTTTCGAGAACGATGTTCCGGGTTCGAGTCCCGGGCAAACTAAGGGCGTGTGTGCTGACTGCTTCCTGTGTAAGTTTAGGGTCGTTCAGTTCGTAAGCAGCTTTTCCCTCCCTTTTCCAAATAGCCCTCGGTAGTAAAACGGGCACTTTATTAAGGTCAGTTAAAAAAAAAAAAATGTTGGCGTCTGAAGAGTGGTGTGGTGGCGAGATCATTCAATTCTCGGCGGGGTCAAGCCAGATTTTTCCGCATGTGGGAACTGTTGCGAAGTGGGAACTGTTGCGAACTTTGCAGTTTCCTCGAAGTGATTTTCATTTCCCAAACATTACATTCCGTCGTGGCTCAATTTTCACCTTTCTTCGCCTACAACGGTGTTGAAGAGCTTGGCTCTCCCTCACACATTTATTCATTTATTGGTAAGGAGACATGTGCTGCCCAAATAAGGCTTTCTGAAGTCGGCAGTCACTAGCACCTGAGGTTTGTTAAGGGGGGGGTGGTGATTCTTCTTATCCACTTACCGGGAATCGATTTACGTCGTGGAAACGATAAGCGGGATGGAAGTTGCCACGGCACGAAGTGTAGCGGTCACCTGCCTGTCAGAATATCGTTAACTCCAATACGCCTGGCTAGCTGTGCTTACGGAGTTTGGCTCCTGATAAGCGAAATAGGGAATGAGAATCGCGTTCGCTCCTCCAGACCGTAAGATTTCCACAAAAATTGTGAATATTTTGGAAACACAAATAAAATAATAATGCGAGTGCATGCTCAAAATAGCGTACGTGTGCAAATTAACTGTTTTATTTTTCCTCGAAATTGGTAAAGATATGCATTGGTAAATTTTTAGAACGTGTGAACATTGGAGTAAATTTTGGAACGTGTGTCGTTCACAAATAGTGCGTGATTGAGCAAGAATGAGCTGTATTGTTATTACAAGTGCAGCGCGGCTCTGCATTCAAGCTGAGGACTACGCATGCGGCACGGTTCGTGA
>NQII01001792.1:88387-101166 GCA_002778355.1 Clitarchus hookeri
GGTTCTTAAGGCTGTTGTGTGGTTGACAATTTGTATAAGAAAATACATGTTAATGAAATTCTGTTTTTTGGCGTTCCTGTTAAAGCTAAATATACACACCCGGGACTCTTTTGAGCAGAAAAATGCATGCTTCTTTATTATCGAAGCCTTTTATAACATTAATGTATAGTCTGTTTCCTGGACACATCAGAAAATTTAATTAATAAATATAACATTACTGAAAGACATGTTTATATATATTTCTCACGCTTAGGTTTTTGTTTCAAGTTTATATCTTACAAATTGGCTTCATAAAACCGAATTTCATCAACATGTATTTCCCTATACCAAATTCTAAACCAGGCAACAGCCTTAAGTGTGGCNTTAATGAAATTCTGTTTTTTGGCGTTCCTGTTAAAGCTAAATATACACACCCGGGACTCTTTTGAGCAGAAAAATACATGCTTCTTTATTATCGAAGCCTTTTATAACATTAATGTATAGTCTGTTTCCTGGACACATCAGAAAATTTAATTAATAAATATAACATTACTGAAAGACATGTTTATATATATTTCTCACGCTTAGGTTTTTGTTTCAAGTTTATATCTTACAAATTGACTTCATAAAACCGAATTTCATCAACATGTATTTCCCTATACCAAATTCTAAACCAGGCAACAGCCTTAAGTGTGGCNCTTCATAAAACCGAATTTCATCAACATGTATTTCCCTATACCAAATTCTAAACCAGGCAACAGCCTTAAGTGTGGCCGACGATTATATTTTAACTGCGATGTACATCCTTGTTGGAATTACTCATTCCGTTTTCATTTTGTTAACGCAGAATTTAATGCCAACAAAGGTTTCTGATAAATTCGCATAGCAATATGATGAGTTATAACCGCCCATGACTGGCACAATGCGTTGGTATGCCGAACGAACGCCGTGGGTTTGAATCTCGGCCGGCAGTTGTGGGGAATTCTCTTTTCAGAGTTCAGTCTCCATGCTGTCTGTTTCATACAACGTTGCGTCTTCGGTTAAGTTTGAAAAGAAACAAAATATGGAAAGTTTACTTGCACAGGAATGTACCAACGTGGTGAGTACATACACATTAATTTTTGGAACTACTTTATCATTATTCGCCTGCATCATTACTGTGAGTACTCCAAACAGTGTTTATTTACCTTTTAATATATTATGTAATGGGTTAAGTTTCTTTTCCCGAAGATTATTTCGAATGTGCTGAAAATTTATTTTGCAGCTAGCATATTCTCGTTTACTGTCGCCAACAATGACTTTCAAATTATTTTAGCAAGAGGTGGTCTTGTAGAAAATTGTTATATGTACTTCCGTCCGAACAAATCTGCTCCTACACGTTTCTCACAGATTTACAGCGCGAAGTATGGCTAGACTGCTGCAACTGACGAAGAAACTAAAATAGGTTATAATACTATGTGTGTTACTTCCGTGCATAATTCGCTGTGCTTGAATAGTGTAATCGGTATTATTTGTGTGTGAAATACAAACTATGAAAATAATAAAACAGTGAAAATCAGACCCCCTGCAATTTCTCACCCCAACAAAACAGCGAAGAACTGAAAAACAGCTGCGCGTGTCACTTTGTAAACATGTTCACCCGTACCTTACAGTTGATCTTTTGAATGCTAGACAGCAGAACTATCGTTTATCCTCTTCTTTTACTGGTAAAAGTGCGAAATACACGAATGACCCGATTCAAACCGTTTTACCCTATTGCCTTTTTCGCTTTTCTGTTTTGGATTCCGAAAATCTGTAGTCTTTTAACGGTAAATACGTTAATTGATTATTTCCCGCACACTCCTAGTGTGTGTGGTGTTTTTTTAATTGGACTGATTAACACGGCTGACTTTTTTGTCTGAAGAGACAACTGAGAACGAGTTGCAAACTAAAATAATCTGAACCTTAAAAAAATGCACACATATAAGTGGTATGCCCGAGGTTCGAACACGGAACCTCCTTCGACGCCGCTTGAACGACCTCGAATACGGAGGAGGCCTGCAGTCTTTCACCAGCCGCGTGGTCGCAAGCGAGCGATGAAACTCCCCGAAATTGCACGTTACATTGAAACTTGTTTGAGGAATTTGATGGATGAAGATAGTGGAACAAGTAAAACCACCGGGACTAACTGGACAGGAATGTACGAGTTGGCATAAGCTTGTGCCTTCCGCTATGAATCTTTTTNAGTAAAACCACCGGGACTAACTGGACAGGAATGTACGAGTTGGCATAAGCTTGTGCCTTCCGCTATGAATCTTTTGCACCGCTGGCCAAACCACTCTTCGAGCACATTTTCTTTCATATCGGTCCCTGATGTGTGCCTAAGGGCATTCGAATNCACCGCTGGCCAAACCACTCTTCGAGCACATTTTCTTTCATATCGGTCCCTGATGTGTGCCTAAGGGCATTCGAATCATTTTTCTTGATGAGCCAGATTTGCGGGAATCGTCTGGCGTACGTTTGAGCTGTTTTAATGTTTCGCTCGTAGCTCAATAAGTTTGTATAATGGACCTAATTTTTATTAAAGATGTCTATACGTTGTTATGTAGCCGTAGCCAGGGATTGTATTTGTAATGGGTTTGTGGAAGGACAAGGCAATTATAATCTCAATTTTCCCCTCACCTTTTGTTTTTCATTTTGTGAAATTATTACTAAGTTCTGTGTCATTCTTCGGGAGAAACTGTTGAATAGGCCACTCTAGTCCGTAAATTAATTTAGTGACGAGCCATTTTCGGTATTGTTAAATGTCTAGTTGCTGCCATCTCACATATTAATAGTGTTGTGTAATATTTCTTTGATTTGTTTTAAATTTTAATGTAGGGCTTACGTGTTGTTTCTTGAAATAGTGCTTTGGAGTGTTTCTTTTAACTTCTTAACATATTTGTTGTTCATTATTTTAATTTGTTTGTGTATATTGAAATTTTGTTTTGCTAATATATATGTACGCAGTTCATCCTGTTGGCGCCGGTGAAGGACTTAGCAGATAATAAATAAATAAATTATTAAATCTTAATTCCGAGAAAAGCTGTTCAGTTAAAGCTGCGTATTGACTGTACTACTTGTCAAATCTAACGTATGAGTAGTGTATTGCGCGTTGTAATGTGCAGTGATTATAGACTGTTGGTGTTTTTAAAAGTTTTTATTACAAGACTTAAATGCATGCAAAACCGCACATGTGATGATACCTGCTCCCCTAGCAGGTAGTCAGCACGGAGTTAAGTAGAGTACAGATCATGGCTGTTGCTGAAACCGCCCAGAATAATACAGTTTAAACTCGCTGCGGCATTTTGGATTGGCGCGAGCGGCCAGGTTCCTCGTCCCAGACGTGCCGCATTTTGAAGTTCCGCGGCGGCCTCTGCCGCTTGACGTGGGTGGTCGTGTGGGACCGTATGTAGATCGTGAGTCTCTGGTAGAGCCGTGCGATGACGTCGTGTTCGGCGCGCACGACGGCCTGCTCGCGTGGCCTTAGGGCCTCGTAGTGGGACAGCAGCCTCTCCAGCAGCCCTACTCTGGAGGCGACCTCGCCGTAGCCGGGCGGAGTTGTCGGCTCGTGGGAACTGTCCCTGCTCGCGAGCAACAACCAGGACAGNCTGTGCAGCCTCTGGTCCACGTGTGTATGGCTTGCCTCCTCCAGCCGAGGGTAGAAACGTGTCCTAGCTGGCAGTCCCGGCCTCACGTGGTGCCGTGTGTCGGCAGCGCTCTGCACATGTCGTAGGATGCGCTCTACCACGTCGCACGCCAGCCTCCCTCTCAGGTAGTCCTCTTTGTCCTCGTTCGCCTCTTCTGGCCTCGTGAAGTCTAACGGCGGCAGTACCAGCTGTTCCAGCGCCCCCTCAGGCTGTTCCAGCGCCCCCTCAGGCTGTCGCCAGAATTGTCGTGGAAAAGTTATTGGTTGTAGTGGTTCTTCAAATGTGTGTAATACAGTTATTGGATTTGGTAGTGAATGTGATAGTGGTATAAGTTGCTGCGGTTGTGGTAATGTCTGGTCTGCCATAGGCTCTTCTGGATGTGACTGTGGTATATGCTGTTCTGGCTCTGGTTGTGGTACAGATTGTACTGGCTCTGGTTGAGGTATAGCTTGTACCGGCTGTTGTCGTGCTATAGAGCGTACCGACTCTAGTTGTGGTATATAATGTACTGGCTCTGGTTTTGCCATATACTGTTTTGGCTCTGGTTGAGGTATAGCTTGTACCGGCTGTTGTCGTGCTATAGAGCGTACCGACTCTAGTTGTGGTATATAATGTACTGGCTCTGGTTTTGCCATATACTGTTTTGGCTCTGGTTGAGGTATAGCTTGTACCGGCTGTTGTCGTGCTATAGAGCGTACCGACTCTAGTTGTGGTATATAATGTACTGGCTCTGGTTTTGCCATATACTGTTTTGGCTCTGGTTGCGCCATATAAGGTTGTTGCTCTGGTTGTGGTATCGACTGTTCAGACTGGGGTATTAGTGGCCGAGGCTGTGGTATTAGTTCCTGCATTTGTGGCAGTTTTGGTAGAGGCATGGATCGCGGTAGAGGTTGTAGCTGAGGTGTTGCATGCATCATGGTTGCTTTGAGCTTAGAATGATATGCTAACTTCGCCGGCAGGCATTTTCTAGCACTTTTTGTTCCTGTATTATGTTTACTTGCTGGTCTTCCGGATTCGATATGAAATTGCGGTATGTTCTCGTGTTGGTATGCCTGTGCTACATCATACTCGTATTCGGCAGGATCCTTGTGTGCTGGCTGATCATACTGCACCTTGGCCCGGTCGTCCGTGGCCTGCTCATCGCCTTGAAGCGTGTCTCCCCAGGTTGTGGGATCCCTCTTGACTCGCACCCTATTTGCGAAGCTCTGCTCTCCGATGTCACTCCACTGCTGGTCGTCGTCCACTATGGAGTTCAGGAACGGGTACTTGCCTTCGTCGCCGCTCTCGCACTCGTCCTAGAAGAGTTTTATAAGTCGAGGTCTTAATGTGCTAACAAGCTTAAAGGAGCATGAGACATAAATTCACTACACGCTTTAATTATATTTTACAATTTTTCAGAAGCCAATAGAGAAAAATGAAGAGGCAATCTACAAAATGGTTTCTACTAACTATGAAAGAAAATATTTTACTAGAGTGATGCATTTCTGCCGCACTATATTTTTATTTATTTTTATCGCGGCGCAAGATATTAATTGTGAAATAAATGTACCAATTTTGCAAAAGAGCTGCTCACAATGTTGGAAAACCCCATTACCTAGGGTTGACTTTTTTTAGTTTTTCTATGTTGGCTTCCAAAAATCTTCTGAATTGCATTGACGTATTTGTTATTAATTTATATACCATGCCTTCTTAAGTAAAGACATGTGAAAATGTGCAATTATACGATCAAATATTTAATGCACATTGCACTGTACGAACATTGCTTAAATCATATGGAGCCACGTAAACGTCACGTCATTTAGCATACACAGTATAAATTGCTCAAGTCCAAATATTACNCTTAAATCATATGGAGCCACGTAAACGTCACGTCATTTAGCATACACAGTATAAATTGCTCAAGTCCAAATATTACATTTCATACTGTTAAAAATACAAGCTATGTATGGTAATCAACAGCATAAGTTAACGAGGTATATTTGCAGTTAAAANATTTCATACTGTTAAAAATACAAGCTATGTATGGTAATCAACAGCATAAGTTAACGAGGTATATTTGCAGTTAAAATTGACAAAATACAAATGTTACTAAGTTTGTTATAACGTTAAACTAATCTTCTTACAATTATTTTCCCGTAATTTTTTTTTATTTTGTTTGTATATTTTTTGCTGTAATTCTTTAATTTTAGTAAAAAAAAATTGTACGCAATTGCTTACAGTGGTACTTTTCGTATTGTTTTTAGTATTTTTATTTAAATACGTACCGGGTTTTGTGGAGCTGACAGAGAACACACACCAATGAAATACGCCAGATTTGATCAATTTTTGACTATAACAGTTATAGTAAAACTGTCCCAAGTGATCGATTTGTATTCTATGTAATGTAAGACCCAATGAATAAGTTGAGTAGTTACGTTTCTGAAGCGTCCTAATCAAATCTCGGATAAGGTAAAATGCGAAGGTGTGCGTTTCTTTTTCATTGTAAACTTAGTTTTAACGTGGTATCTGTGCCCAGTCCCGTTTTCGCTTTTTCCTCTTCCTTTCTCACACTAGCCGTCTAGCGTAAAAAGGGATACTCACCTAAAATTATACAAATTAACTCTTGTAAATTAATTGTGTTGGCATGAGAGAAAAAAAATGACAACTAGGGCCTACATACACTAAAATAACTTCAGAGGAATTTTTTGTCCATTGGTTTAGACNAGAGAAAAAAAATGACAACTAGGGCC
The DNA here is from genome assembly GCA_002778355.1 of Clitarchus hookeri. NCBI lineage: Eukaryota > Metazoa > Arthropoda > Insecta > Phasmatodea > Phasmatidae > Clitarchus > Clitarchus hookeri. Next base: position 94,764 of record NQII01001792.1, read on the forward strand.
TACATACACTAAAATAACTTCAGAGGAATTTTTTGTCCATTGGTTTAGACAGTCAGTTTTTCTACAATAAATTGAAAATCAAACATTTTATTTGCAATATATATGGTAGGCCTATGGAAATATATAACAGTAATTTGAAAAATAATGAATATTTATACAAATGAAAAAAAAAACTTTAAGTTTCATTTTATTTAATAGAACATTGCAATTCGACTGCGATTTACTTCAGAAGCTAAATTNAAAAAAAAAACTTTAAGTTTCATTTTATTTAATAGAACATTGCAATTCGACTGCGATTTACTTCAGAAGCTAAATTTGACACGTACCTAGACATTAAGACAATACAACTGTTGTTGCTGTCTCAACCGTCGTACAAACATGTTTGTGTCAGTTGTGTTATTTTGTACCTCTCCCTATCATTGCATGTTATATTCCCTCCACGTTTTGTTGTGGGGGGGGGAGGTCCTTCCCTATCATTTCGTGTTTTTTTTTTGTGATAATCTCTGTCCACACATTCAGTGTGTGTGTCCATGCCAAATTGTACCGTAGTTTTTTAATTGCATTGTCTCCTTCAGTTGTTTTCGTGTGCCGAATCTTCCAACGCAGAAAGTTCCTTTCCAGTTTCCAGTTAGTTAGAATATGTTGCACAATCTGGAATATGGAGTTCCAGTTGGAACCTCAGGAGAGGCCGCGGTGGTGTAGTGGTTAGACTACTCCCGGATTTTCGAATGTGGGAATCGTGCCGGACGATGCCTCTGATCGGCGGGTTTTCTGGGGGATCACCCGTTTCCCCCGCCCTTTTATTCCGGCGCTGCTCCTTACTCGCCTCAATCATCCACATCGGCTCTCAAGACCTCGCTGTTCAGAACTGCCCAAATCTTTTCACCCATTCACTTAAACATCATGATGGAACGAACATAGAATGTTCGTAACTGCGTGGAGCCTGAACTGAAACAGTGACACTGCGAAAATAAAAGCGAACAGCATGTAAATGTTTTGTCACGCTTTCTCTGTTCAACCTCGTGTGGCGGGCGGGCCGCGCCGTCATTCTAGTAGACGAGGACGCCTCGTAGCCTCCAGCCTTTCCCGTGCATAATCGTGCCATAAGTGCACTTCTGCTCTTCAACATTTGTGATGCGCTCCAATTCTTTGCTATGTACACTAAACCTTTATCTTCCCCTTTGTTTAACCTCTGACTTGAAGGTTCCGAGAATATACATTTAAATTATTGTGGCTTTCTACCAGCATATGAGTCAATTTCACTAGTTTTTTCGTTGAATGGAGTGGAGAGATTTGGGTGGCTCTTAACAACGAAGTCTTGAGGGCCTATAAGGGTGAAGCGAAGTGAATATGGAGCAGCGCTGGAATGTAAGGGCGGGGGAAACGGGAGATCCCCGAGGAAACCCGCCGACCAGCGGCATCTTCCGGCATGATTCACACGTGTGAAAATCCCGGATGATCCCGCCGGGAATCGAATTCGGTTCGTGTAGGTGGGAGGCGAGCGCTCAAGCCGCTTGTTGCATACATTTCTATCCGGAATGGTTCTGGCGTGTTCGTGTATTTGCAGCTATTTCCAGGAGAAAGAAATTTTCTTATTTTGACAGCAGGCGTTCATGAAAAATACGACGTTGAAACCGTTTTTCTCAGACACATTCCTTTCCAGTATACTTTTTACGCCGTTCAAAAGAAAACATTTTAGTGATGTCAGAAATAATTGCATAGTAGGTAATTTAACACATTCCTTAAAAATTATTTTAATTTTTTGAAACACGTGTTTCACAGGATTGCTTACCCTTGAATCTTACAGTTTGATTTCGATAATAAGTACAATGAACCAGTTAGGTAACATCGCACACTTTCCGAAGGGAGTTTAAATTCGATTTCTGTTGGAATACTGTCGTCTTTTCGTTTCCCCTTTGCCATATTTTCGTCCCATCATTCCTTAGCTTTTTTTTTNTTTCTGTTGGAATACTGTCGTCTTTTCGTTTCCCCTTTGCCATATTTTCGTCCCATCATTCCTTAGCTTTTTTTTTCAACATCCGTAACTTTTTTGAACCCCTTCCATTCTTGATCACCCGGCATCAGGCGACGGATGTTAGTGTGTTTTTCATTTAAGGCAGAGACGGAAGGGTAGTAAATGGATATACTCGCCAGTAGGTCGCGAGTCTCCGTAGAGGCCAGCATCGAGACGGTCATGATGAGGACCAGAGCGGCCGAGAGGGAGCAGTCAGCGCGAACTTGCAGCAGGCAGAAGACCGTCAGCAGCGTGGCCACGAGGAGCATCGTGCTGGCCATCCGTGCCTGCAACATGGCGTCCTCCAGCTTCAGTGACAACCTTCACCTTTCGACCTCCAGCCTCGAGCATCCTGCGGCGACCATGACGAAAAGCAAGAGCGTTCACAAANGGGGGGGGGGGGGGAAGGTCGAAATAAATGGAGTGTTCAGTGCACGACTAGATAGAGTCCATGCAGGTAGTTATATTAATGAGAAACATGAGCTTTAGGTAAACAAATTTAATACTTTTTCCAGAGAAAATTTTGTCTATAGATTTACTAATATTTTGCATTCGAACCTATTTATTATATTCAAATTTCTATCAAAATTATTACTATCAGGAATTTTACCAGTACGTAATTGTAAAAAATGGACTTGAATCTACTTGTGCTCTGAACTCTCCAAATGTGTTACAAAGTGCGTCAGTCCGTTTGTCTCGTAAAATCAACGCTTTGAACACATTTCTTCCTAAAGTCAAATTCGCAATTTAGTTCTTAACATTTATTTCCTGCAGTGACATATAACAGTGTATTGGTATATCATGTGCATTAAGAACAAAAAATTTAATTATGAATTTATTCAAAAAATGTATGCACAAGGACCAAATACACGTGTTATTTTATATAAAGCTGGACATTTCTTCCTCCTTTTATGCGTGCACGCACCGCCAATACGAGTACGACTTTGAGCCGACCTGACGCCCATTTAGTTGACAGTTTTCTGAAGTGTGGTATTTAGCTGTCATACCTCAAGTGAGAAATGGAGTGGAACACTAGTATGGGACAGCAACGATGAATGTAAGTATTGCTAGTTATTGCTTATTAGCGCTGACTTCGTAAGGATGCCATGAAGACTTCTTACATTACATTACACGTGTGGCTGAGGTGGTACTCGAACCCACTATTTCTGAATTTTCCCAGGGAGGATCCTCGATAGCCATATTCACTTTTATAAAGATTTATTTCGGCTATAATTAATAATTTTACAATTCGAATAGGTATAAACGAAAATATTCCTTGTTTAAAATGATTGAAGTTTTTGTGTACATATGGACAACATAACCTGAAAACGATGTACCTTCAATGTGACGTATACTATTGTTATCACTGGTTGAGTATGAATTACGTATATTAATTTAAACAAATTCCCCCTATGATTGCAGGTTTGAGATACGGCGTAGTGTGTTACCAGATTGACGTGCATTATGCACGCACAGTTTGCTCCCCATGTGGAAATATTTTGTGATTATAAGCACGACGATGAAATTAATATTAAGGCAGTAACAAACAAAAAGTGGAAACTTGCTGCTTGTTTGTATAAACCTGCAACATGTTTGTAATATTTGCCAGGCTATCACTATGAATTTACTTTTTACGAATAATTTATTTATCCCATACCTCGGTTGCTGGGCTGACGCTAAGTTCTGACGGTTTTCAAGTTAAACTTCGTCTTGTTCATAAAAGTAATAATTAATGCAAATGTAAAGTTATTACAAAACATTCTCAAAGTGTGGCTGGCATAAAACGCCTGCGTGTAGTATCAAATGCTAGTTAGCTTTTTTTGTTTTTATTTACTTCTGCGATCGGTCAGTACCTAAGACTTTGTGGTTTAGAATGGTAAAACTCGTAGAGAAATGTGGGGCTGGGGTGCTGCTAGCTGCGCAGTAGCCACCATATTTGTGTCGCAGCACTGAACGGCTTTTATCAAATATCGTACGATGTTTGCTGTTATTCCATTAGAAGCGTCAAAACCATGTGGCGTCGACTGTGATTAGCACGAAGTTTACATAAATAATTTCTTAAAGATGTTAGTACACCTCTTGTGACAGAATTGTAATACTGTTAAGTTACGATACAATTAAGTTGCGTCTAGTATCGTAGGACGACGTACAATATTTGGTTGCGCACTTTTTTTTTGTGAAAGTCTGTGTTTGCTGTAAACTCAAAATTAAACAAACGGCCAATGTTGAGGATATGCACAGAAGACGAAAACCAGTCTATCTTATCTTTAGTCTGTGATAAAAACGTAGAGTAAATATGAGGTAGAATGTTCACGCCGGTTGCGCAAAACCAGTCTCCGTATCTCAACATCAAATTGCTTTTCTGCCAATACAAATGGTATATACTTAGATAGAATTTAAGGTTAGAATACTATTTATGTAAATAAATGTTTGGGATGTTTGTATACTTCCTGTAACCAACTTTTAATGCAATTTGATTAAATTCAAATTAGTTAAAGTATTTTATTCATATAAAATTGCCTGTCTTTTGATAATTATGATAAAAACAAAGACGGTCATCACTATTGACCATGTTACTTTGGCAGACGGTCTACCTCATCTTTCGTCTATGGATAAAACTACCCGGAAATTAAATTTTCATAGCACTTAAAAACTATATAGAAAGATGCAAACGTTAGTAAAATGTGTATTGGGAAAGTGCAAAGATATTGGGAAAGTGAAGTTATGCCATAGAGGATGTAAGTATGCCTAATTTCTGGTTATGCATTCTTGTGAATACATAGCGATTTGCTTGGAAAATGAAATTTATATGTTTGTTTAGTTTAGAACGCGAAGAAATATGCTCAGCTGTGTGTGGTACGCGCCACAAGTTACAGGACAAACAGAAAGCCTATTTCACTGTGAACAGAATCGCATGCATTGTTAATCACAGATAACCGGAACCAGGTGTGCAAGTGCACCGGCACGTCTAATTTGCATGCAGGTGGTCTTGTGTTCGGTCATGAATTGATGGGCTATTTTTTATACCTCTGTTACAAGCGATAAACTTTCGTACCCCGGAGATGCGATTTAAGTTAATTGAATAAAATCTAATTATAATTATACATACAGTACGCGCTTAACGTTCAGTCGATATGAGCGGTGTGGTTTTAAGCTAGTTCGAGCCCTTTAGTTGCGTGATTTTTTTCCCCCAGCTCTGCTATGAGTTGTTGGTGATGATGGTGAGAGGGGGTGCGGTTAGGATCCATTCAAACCACTGGGGATATTTTATCCAACCTAACTTATTACGGAAACAACAAAGACAACCAAGAAGGGAAAACATGGTGTGGATCAATATCCGTAAAATTGACGAAACTATCAGTTTTCCGAGGATAGCTTGAACCACGAACGGCGGTGCCATTTCAGCGAAGATAAAACCTTCCTCGCCCAGTTTGTACACACGACCTCGAAACTGACGCTGAAACATGCCCTCTGACCTGGTAGTATTTCGCAAGCTTCTCGCGAACGTACTATGCAATGCAACTCTTCGAATGATATGCATTGACAATAGAGTAAGACGTTAGACTTTCGCTTTAAAGCGAACTCTGCCCCCGTCACTGAACACTGGATTGGTACCGAGAAAACCGAACAACACCACGCCTCTGATTTCGTGGAGGTGTTAGCATATTCACTCGACCCTCGTATGAAAATGACTGTGCCAATTTCCCGAGTCGTTTCATCCAGTGCCGCACTTCGGTGGGGCAAGGATAACAATCCTGTACTTGTATGGATGCGTTGCTACATGATGATTTGCACGCACGACGCAGTTTCGATTGAGCTGTGATTTTCTTTTTGGTACTGTCGGATATATTTCATCCTATGATACATTTTAAAGTATATCACTTCGCTTGTCGAGCTTTCCTTTCTGTCCTTACTTGTAATGACTCATGTTTGACTAGAGGTTATGGCATTATTAATTTTTATTTTTTATTTTTTTTATTTTTGTTCCCTTTCAAGTTTTAAATTTAAGATTGTAAAATTGGTTTTCTACGAAATTTTCTTTCATGTCTGTGATATTTATTCCGAAGTAATTAAAGAAAGACACTTGTTCTCCCTGATGTGAATGTCAATTGTGACTTGCAATGGAATGCAACTTTCGGTTTTATAGGGTTAACAAGATTGTCCTTTAAAGTTATCTTCATATTTTAGTACGTTGATAGCAAATCACGAAAGAAGTTAAAAGTATGCGTGCCTCGAGGAAATGATACCGTCAGCAGTTGTTTAGGTATGCGAATGTTCTTATATAAGTTATTGGTTTTAATAGTACACCAAACGAAACAAAAATAAACCAATTTCATTGACCATAAAGTTTAAACATTGCTGTTTAAACGTTAGATATCCCCCCCCCCC
>NQII01001792.1:101171-119181 GCA_002778355.1 Clitarchus hookeri
CCTATTACGACCACTCCTGGTCAATTTCTTGTCAACGTCACCGTGGAAAACGTAGTCTGTGATTACGTTAAGACATATCGTAGTACTCAGCTATGGGCAGGTTAATTTTTTTCTGATGATTTAACAAATTTTAACTATCTAACCAGCTGTAAGCGTACTGCAAACCAACAATGGACTAACCAGATACTTGAATGTATGTGTTTTTTGTGATTGTGGGAAGGGTAGGGGGGCGAAGGCCTCCATAGTTCTTCTCCAGATACGTTGGAATGTAAAACCTGACACTTCTATACGAATACTACAGGTAATAGGGGATACTACAATAAATCGTTGGAAAAAGTCGCGATCTTGGAATAAGATCATGGCAATGATTTTTTTAAATAGTGCATAGTTGTCAGTTCTTTTCGTACATATTTATTTTTGCATAAATTTTACGTGATGTTTTAATTTCGCCATTGTCGTTTAAAAAAATTACTCGTCTGAGAGAAATTCTCAAGAGTGCATTACATTAATATCGCAACTTCCTATCGATTAAAGGTATTTCTGAACAGAGTTGCTATCAGTCGGCTGAGGGTAGCAGTATAACCAGGTTATTCGACAGGAGCACAGAAGCAGTTTGGTACACGAGGCTGTATTTGTTGGAGGGATGTAAGCCCGTAGAGCTGGAGTGGATCCCAGGGATATGTTCCCGGGGCAGCTGTGGCGGTGTCTATTCGCAGAAGAGCGAGATGCAGATCGACGCGTACCTCGGGCTGTGAGTCAGGAGGGAGGCGTGCCGCTGGTGTTCGTGGAACCCCGTTGTTGTCGGCGCCCTCGGGGGAATGCATGGAAACAATGAGCGCCTCCTAGAGGAAGACTGTGTGGGAGGTGACTTCGTAAGGCCACTTGCATACATTATCTGCCATAAGGTCGCAGCCCTTCCATCGAATATTAAGATCACTACAGGGCTGTTGAATTTGTTTTCCCATCGGGTCACTCACGAATAATCAATCACTTACGTCGTAGCTCACTTATACGTTATTTATTAGCGTCAATATATAACAAATTAAATTATATAAATATATTTTTATTACAAATTTTTCGCTTGTGATAGTTAAGGATTTACATTAATTAGGTAGACATTTATATTAAATCTATATACAGTTATTTGACCCTCTTGATTAAATTTTTCAGTCCTTTCATAAACTTAGTAAGACAATTTTACTGCATTAAAAAAACGCTGATAAAATATTTTGTCCGCGGGCCAGTCTCAATAGTCTGGCCGGTCGCATGTGACCCGTGGTCCGCTTTTTGAACAGCCCTGGGAGCGGAGCCAATTGTGGATTTTATCCGCGTGTGGCTGGGCGGCGAGCTCGTTTCTCCGTTGTGCGGAGAAACAATTCACAACTATAGGACATCGTCCCTTCTCTTTCTACAGGGGTCAAACGCGGAACCTCTTCACACTTTCCCGGTAAACTCCATTTGGCACATTTGTTCTACTGTTAAAAGTAAAATAGATGGATCAGTGTATTCTTAATAGTCTCTGGTTTTCCCTTCCAGCGGAGCCACTAACACACGCGAAGCAATCGCAGAGCGACTAGTCAGGAGGAAACTATAGCGTCTCACAAAAATTTTAATTTTTTATTTGTCGGCCTCTGAAATTTATTTAATTTTGTTGTACTACTAGTGAATAATTTGTGCAATGGGACATACTTGTGTAACAAGTTCACGCAGTTGATCTACTTGTGGATTCAGCAGTGCTACTGCTGAAGTTTACATGTGGTATAAATGAGTATAAAAACAATTGAACTGGATTTTCGGAAGCGTTCGATTAAACTGGTAACACAGCAATAATATATCTTTTATTTTCTACCTTTCTGTGTTTAACTTGACGATGCAGTCGAAGTTTCGTTACGGCTCCCACAGCTCTCACTTTCTTGTCATCGATTCAATTCTCGTTATTCATTCTGGTACAGAAGATTCTGGTTATTTTCGGAATGAGAACACACGCGAAGAATGCAAGATCATGCATATTAACGAATAGATAAAAATCTGAAAATAGCAATGTGATAACCGCGCATAAGGAATTGCTGGCAAAATAGTTGTTAAAATAGTAAAAAAGAGAACATCTCAAAATAAAAGTGTATAACTCCCAAACAAGTGATGGGAGGTCAGAATGCAGCAATAACTGTTACGAGAGAACACGATGATGACAAAGGCAGTTTTGGCCGGTACTTGTACGACATTACAAGAGAGCGTTTACAAATAGTAAATTTTATCAATCCTCAGATGACAGTCGTGTTAACTACACTACATTCAATTGACGCTATACAGAACCAAACATTTTATATAAAGGTAGAATTTTTTATTTTCGTACGCACTCCTCGTGTGTAACGGTATGGTAGTTCGTCTATAAAATATAGGGTCTTAGATGTACAGAAATGCTAAAGATGATGGGACATCCGTATTCATAGTAAGCTACAAACATTACGGATATTTACTCATTAAGAAATTTGAGTCACGTCGGAGAGTGGGCATCAACCATCATCGCATGCCATGCCATCAGGGGACAGTTGTCTGAAGAATAGTTTTCCTGTCTTGCGTAGGCTTAGGGTTAGTAATGACAAACTAGCTGCTGTGCTATTGCTTGTCTTGAAAAATTGTTGTCACCGTCGTCACAGTGACGGGTCGCCACATTCGTGCCACCTCGCTTTCTCTGCTCATTGACGGGGCTGTCGGAGCGGCGAGGCTCGCAGACGCACACTGCATGCATCCCAACAGGATCCCGCCGCGGTCACAGCGCTGTCTCCCGACGTCAGCCTTGCCGACTCCAGGCGTGTCGGCAGTTGATAGTTGTCGACGGCCGACCCACTTTCCGAATGGCTTTGTCGACCGACTAGCGGTATCTGCCACGCACCTTTTGTCAGCCTCCCTGAGACGGCCCGACAACGCCTTGGTCTCATCGATATTCGTGGCGTGAAGAGAATTTATGTGGCGTAGATTATACGTCGAGTGTTTTCTCTGTCTGCCTTGTTCCAGCGTCACGACCATCATCTCTCCCCTNTTTTTTTTTTTTTTTTTTTTTTTTCAAACTGTTCGAAGAATACTTGTGATGTTCAGCGCATATCTAATGAAAATACCACTCGCATCAAGTGCCCTATCGTCTGTGCTTTCATTCTTTTCTTCCTACTGCATGTAATCATGTAACTCCAAGCGGTAGCGTTTTTGAGATTATGTCGCTACAGTATGGCCATTTATATAGTATGCTTCAGTATAATTTAAATGATGCACATGCTACTAAACAGTAATGGTTAAATTTACGGCCAAATGACTTAGGAACCACCAAGCATCGATACGGTTGTGAAAGCTGTATCGCACCTGGAGCGTCTAGGCAGTATGATTCTGCTGTTGTTTTACATTGGCTTGAGATGAACCCTTTGTCAAGTGGCTGGCGCCGGTAATCAAGTACATATCCCCTGGGTGAGCGGCAACAACGTTACACACTTCTCGACAATGGCGACCAGATAGTAGTTAAAATCTGTGATTGCACATTTAAGGCATTAATAATTTATGCAATTAAGGCTATTTCAAAAACTGAACCCCGGTTGATAGACGTGAAAATACCGTGTATGGACAAATCTCAGGCTTCTTAATGTTGTTAACAATCAGCAAGCTGTATTTGTAGTAGTATCCTGGAAAGGTGTGGCGTGTGTGTTCTCGTGTAAGAAAGCNTAGTTAAAATCTGTGATTGCACATTTAAGGCATTAATAATTTATGCAATTAAGGCTATTTCAAAAACTGAACCCCGTGTATGGACAAATCTCAGGCTTCTTAATGTTGTTAACAATCAGCAAGCTGTATTTGTAGTAGTATCCTGGAAAGGTGTGGCGTGTGTGTTCTCGTGTAAGAAATCTGCAGATACGTTATGTAATTCCGGTACAGCCTGTACGCAGGACGCAGGTCTTCTCTCGAGCGTCGCCATATTCAGCGGAGATGTGGGGGCGCGGCTTCCACGAGGCACACATGCGACTCGCACATGGAGCGGCGATACTAAAGGGAGAGGGGGAGGAAGAGAGTGTGGAGAGGAAAAGGGAGAGGTAGTTTCTGAAGACGCCCTGGTGAGAGCGGAATTTGTTCAGCTCTTCAAGATCCCGTGTTTGCCATCCAGTAAAAATAACTTCAGGGCGTTTTAGTTGGTTAGGATGCTGGTGGGCGTGCACAAATAGGCTAAAGGGGCGCTAAAGAAACACATTAAAATACGTTATGTTTAAAAATCTAAGTTCAAATGAAGGTGCTCTCAGAGTAATAATTATAAGGTTGATTGTCTTATGTGCAGGCTTACAACACTGGGTTAGCATATTACCAGCAGAACTGTTTAAAATCACATGATTCAAACTGTGATTTGTACTAGTTATGTTTTCCAACACATCCGCGCTTTCGTCTCTAAAAAAATGCATAAGTTGTAAACTTACATCGTAATTGCGTTAAAACTCGGCCAGGGGAAGTTTACTAACGTTTCAGAGTACACGTTCATGTATAATCCAGTATTATATCCGTGACGTCGAGCTTTGTGGTTAGCAGTAAAGCTGCTCACTATTGGAACTCGAAAATCTGTTTCTATGCAGCTCGCATGTATACTCTAATCTACCCGATATTCTGTGTACAAATAATTGAATGACACAAAAACGTAGAAATCGTGCCAGTCAAATAGCTCTTGTGGCCTAGAAAATTCTACGAATATGGAAAGGGACTGGGAGGAATAGGTCTAATCTTCAGTTATGATTGAAGCGTATTGCGAGTCAGCCAGACAATCTGTATTAATTCGTTGGGTACCGACCGGACGCTATGAGCCTAAAGGTTGTTTGATATATTCTGTAAACTCTAGAATAAACCTTTTCTTCCTTAAGGAATGACAGTGACTTAGTGCGATCGGGCATTCCTTCATCATTGACCGCGTTTTCACTTTCTGATCAAAGCAAATTAAAGCATTAAGCACTCTAACGAAGTCCACGTATTTTGTATGTTCTTGGCGCAGCGGTGGCGCAGTGTCCAAGGCGCTCGCCTCCCACCACGGCGATCCGGGTTAGATCCCCGGCGGGTTCACTCCCGGATTTTCGCATGTGGGAATCGTGCCGGACGATGCCGCTTGCCAGCGGGTTTTCTCGGGGTACTCCCGTTTCCCCCGCCCTTGCATTCCAGCGCCGCTCCATTCTAGGGTTTCATTTCTGTCATGCCCGGGGATGACGGTCACCTACGGGTCCCAGCTGGAAAGACCGTCACTCGGAGGGTGTCGCCTTGCCTTGGGTGCACTCCCCACACGCCATTTTTTTTGTATGTTCTTTTCCTCTTTCCTGAAGAAGAACACGAATCCTGTCATAAAAATAACTTTCTTAATCATTTTATGCCATTCAATTTAAAGGCCGATACATTATTCACTCGTGAGCAGTTGAATTACACACACACGCCATGTTGACGAAATGCCACTGTGGTCGCTCCGTCGAATGGAGTGGTGTCCAACTACGCATGATTGGGATGTCGTCAAGATCTTACGACGATCGTCTGTGTAACAGTCGAGCACAAAATGAGGAAGAAATAAAATCTCAGAGCATTTGATCGTGGCCAGATCGTTGGGGCCTGACGTGTAGGGCACTTACATATCTCAGAAGAGTGCTGGCACTGGGTTTTCCACGCGCCACTGTGTAAAGAGTGTACTGTGAGTTCATGGATTTGGGTAAAACACCGCCGCTAAGGACAAATGCTGCGGCGTACGATGTATCGATGGCTGGGGTCGCCATCGGCTAGCTCGGTTGGTAACAGCTGGTACAGTCCACATTGCAGCAGATCACTCGCCAATGCAATGCCGGACCACGACGACTTGTGAGCAGCCATACCACCCGGGACCATCTCTTCGCTATGGGGAACAAACAAAAGTTTCCTCTCCGCTTGGGTACGTCTGCTCATCGCACGTCACAAGGCCCAACGATTAACATGGGGACGGAAACACCGCAATTTGACCCTCGATGCATTACTTGCGTACACCCCGATGACAGGGTACATACGTTTCAGGCTGGCGGTGGCACTGTCCTCATTTGGAAATTGTTTACGTGGGATGGTGAATAGGCCCCTTAGTACACGTGCCATCGTCCCTCACCGGCGAATGATACAGGAACGTGCTGGAAGATTATGTGCGCCCATTTCTGCTCCTACAGTTGCTTGCCTGGCTTTCAATGTCTCCCGACCTCACTCCTATCGAACTCATTTGGGATGCTGTCGAGAGAGATGTGCGCGCCGTGGATTCTGCTTCGACCAATATCTTTGAATTTTATGAGGCTGTGCAGATCGCTTCCGGTGCCTTGTGGAGCCCATGCCACGCCGCATCGCCGCCATTGTCCGGGCGAAAGGGGATGCTGCACGCTACTAGGCAGGTATCTCGAATTAAACTGCTCATGAGTATACCTTTTGTTCACTAGTTTAAATGTGATACTCATATTTGAATGTCATTATTTTTCATCGTAACTGTAAATTCGAGAAGTGTACAACCTATGTGTTTTAGATAATATATTATTTGAAGAATCTTTAATGTATTTTCTTCTTTTTCCTGTATATCTTACTACCCCCTCCCTCTTTTTGCCATTCTTCCGGAAATCACAGGGGCGTATCTGTTAACTCTTGTAGAAGGAGCCGTGTGTTATAAGAGTTACGTGTTTTCCCGCACAACGGCGCCACAATAATGAGGAAGTCATTACAGAGTTAACTTATGTCAAGCTGGGCTCAATAATCGTGAACATTTTTTTAAATAGCCCGGTTTCCGGTTATTTTTATATTCAAGTATATAGCCTCATTTGTAAACAGATTGTGCTGCTTCACGCATTCATTATCCGTCCCGTCTTTAGGGTACCGAGAAAGGCACTTCCATGGCGAAATAAGAACGATTTTCTGCTTCAGTAGCTCTGATCGCCGATTGGTCACGGACTCCACGTGAACGGAATTTTACATGATGAACCGAGGTGGCGAGGGGAAGAGAGAGAGAGAGAGGTAGATATATATATATATATATATATATATAGAGAGAGAGAGAGAGAGAGAGAGAGAGAGAGAGAGAGAGAGAGAGTGTGTTTTAAGCGCAGCACGTTTGTAATGTTACGTACAGTCTGCTGTTTTAAGATGACATGCACGTTTCTGCCTTGCCTCAGTATTTGCTTGTTTCTGTAAACTATTTGGCAACCTGGCGCTGTGCGTCTTATTCCCAGCACGTTCGCGCTCTTTATCAGTTTTACACAACTCGTTGGATTTTTGCGAAATGCTTCCTCTGACCCGACCCGTTGTCCACACTCCTTGTGTCTCCGTGGCAGAGTTTTCGAGGTTGAACTGACCTCTGTCGTTTTTATATGCAAGTTCAGATGTTCAATTCCAAACTGTAATATTTGTTATTTTCCAAGAATAAGAGTCGCAATCCTTTTTATTAGAATGATTATTTTTTAGGTATTACAGAATTGTCACGGCCAAAACATATCAAACGTATTCGACGCTTGGTTGGAAAAAAAATTCAAANTTTTTAGGTATTACAGAATTGTCACGGCCAAAACATATCAAACGTATTCGACGCTTGGTTGGAAAAAAAATTCAAATGTGGTATCAACTAGATTTAACGTGTCGTAGGCATTTGTTTTACAATTAAAACCCTAACGATCCGCGTTGAATAACAAGGAATGTCTAGACTTTCGGCAGGTTAACGATAAAATGTATTTCGTGCTCAGTATACTGGGTCAGCAATTATGAAGTTACAATTTACGGAACTGCGTTAGTATGCACTTGGGATGGGGATGAAAAACCAGTCCGGGCACTGACTCGATAAACTGGTGCTAGATTAATTGACATGTTCTGTAATTAAGGGAGTACGGTAATCCCCGTTGCATTAAACAAGGGACGTTGATAACATCCTTTTCACCGTGTTGTTCTAAACTCAATATTATTTATTACTGTGATGTTTGTTGTGGCTTTAATTTTTAACGCTTTAATCCTGTTTATTTTTAACATCCAACATACGTAATTTTTTAATGTTACTATTGATTTAGTTTCCTTCGCTTAGGTCGCATGGCCAAGCATTTAAAAATTCTTGGTAACTTTCAGTTCATGCGTATTCTTTCAGGTAAATTGCTGTGGACGTCAGATTAATTGCTGTGAATGTAAATTAATCCATTGCGTACACGCCTTACAGGCATGGCCGTAAAATTTTCAATTATAAGCCTACTTCTGCAATAGTTAAAAAAATATGAATATAAACGTTTCTCCTTTTTGTTACGCATAGTTACAGCATTACTTACACCAAAAATAGAAATTTATGCGAACGAGCTGTAACAAATATTTGATGTATGCCGCACTCGACGTCTGAAATTATATTTCTTCCAGGAATGTAGCCTTAAATGTGTACGTAAGTGAGCGGGTGCAGTCGGCGAGGTGTGAATAACTGTTCTTTCAATATCTAGTCTTTAGTTTACATGCGTATATACACTCGCGATCACATTCGTCGGTAGAATACCTGGACACATCCCGCCGAAAGGTCTTCGGTGAACGTGCATGCCAAGGTAGGGATTGAATTAACGTCCTGCGGGCGACATGCAGCTTGTTAGACTCGTCAAGCTGGCCCGCGGAACAAATGTTTTATCAGCAGTTCTTTTTTATTAAATATATACTTTTGAATACATTCAATGTAACCTTAACTGTAACTGTCACTAGCGTAAAACTTGTAATAAAATTATATATTATATTTATTATTATATCTTATTAAAATGTTTTAATACGTTCATTTTTCCCCCAATGTGAAGCATGCAAAATGAAACTAACACTTAAATACTAAGTGAGGGCGTACATATTTCTATTTTATGGGGTAACATGAACATTCAGTCTTTCCATTCCGTTTTTACGTCTTTCATTTCGTTTTCATGTTATCATCACAGCGCTCTGTTTGAAGGCTTAAACTGCATATAATGTGGTGAAGAGAGTGCACTCATATGTACTATTTGTTTCAACAACCCTAACGGTACCAATCAATCCAAAAACCACAAGTAAGGATATTCAATTTAAAACTACAAGCTTTCGATGAGGAAATATAAGCCATGTATTTCCCTCGTTTCTTTAACTTGACTTGGTAGCTCGTATGGTAAGGTAACAGTCTACAAAGAGAATTGTTAAGGGTGTGTGAATTCAATGCCGGCCACCTGCGGACATTTTTTTACTTTTTTGAATTACGGTAAATTGCGCAATATAAATATTAAACTATGGTAAATATGCTTTATTTCTCGCAATTATTAGCTGAATTCAATAAAAACAATATTTAATTCGCCGCTGCAATTGGTTAAGTTGTTTCACATCACTAATTCAATGAGTGAATTTTTTTCACTAAAACAATCAGTGGTTTTCCGCTGATTCTAAGTGGAGCCATTTTCACTGGTTCGAGTAGTTGAATTTCACTGCGAATGGTTTTCCACTAATTCGAATTTAGTGTGTATAAATAGTGCGACGGACCTCCGGCCCGAGAGTTGAGTTGAGTGGAGTTGTTGAATGGATGAGTTTCAGCGATAGGCGACTAGCGATGTTCAGTTGTGTCCATTGATATGGTTGCCACACTGTTAGTTTTCGTCTTCGTGTTATCTTTTCTTTTGGTTTGCTTTTGTTGTGTGTCCTGTTTTGAAATAATAAGTTGTTCGTTCGTCTTTTTGTCCTTTTAAATATATACGTTTTTATTTTCTATTCATAAGGAAACAGCTTTTCCTAATGTGGTGTTGCAATATGTTTTTTCGTTTTTTGTCTCGCCGAGTTCTGTGTGTGTCTGCGATTTTTATTTACTTTCATGGTCGGCAATGGAAACAGTTCAATCATACCAGCATAATAACACGCCTAAAAAAAAGTTTTGCACCATCGGGATTACTGCGTTACTAGGTTGCACACGGTCCAAGGGAAAGTATTGGATGCGAATATACAATATCTGTACAGAATACCACGCCTATCATCCCTATGTATCTTTGTACTGTCTCAACTGTCACAGGTAAGGAACATCCTTGTTGTCCAGTCATATTACAGGGGTGGAAAACTTTTTTTGAGAAGTGTAGTTTTCAAAGAATTGTTTGTAAAAGTGCAAACAAATTACAGTGCATGTGGCAACATTGCTGAGAGTAAGAGCAAATATTTTGTATTTCAAAGATTAAACTTAGATTTTTTAATTTAATCGCGAATACTGTGATGCATCTTCAAGAAGCACTTCACTTATGGAACCACGCTCTGGCGGCCAGACCCCAGCAGGTACTCCCCTGTTTCATTGCCGTTATTTTTCAAATGCGTGTCGGGCAAAAACCATGCTCGCGCTGCGGGCGAAGCCCAAAATATCGAACCGGTTCCCGCATGTAGTCGAGCAGGAATGTAAACTGGGGTTTATTATTTCGTAGAGCGTGGCAACCCCGTTATTCTCGTCGCGCATGTGCTGCCCGTCGCCGCTAAAACTGCCTTGTTTCCTTTCTTGGCCCTAATTGTGCGCGGTGGTGCATTTTAATAGCTCGTGTACGTCTGCACACCACATGCTGAGGAATCATGTTCATACTTAAGTTTCTGACCACTAGACTAGCCTAACCATACAGTCATCGGACGTTATAAAACTTATTGATTTTTCCAACACTGAATTGATCCCTTGAACGTAAATACTCGTGGTTGTGAGTTTGTTGACGTCATTTTGTAAATGGATGAGTTAGTGAAGAGGAAGAGATACTAATCTGTTTAACCATATATTGCAGGATCCGCGGTGGTGTAGTAGTCAGACTACTCGCCTCCGACCTAGGCGAACCGGGTTCGATTCCCGGTGGCGTCACTCCCGTATTTTCGCATGTGGGAATCGGGTTTTCTAGGGGATTTCCCGTTTCCCCCGCCCCTGCATTCCGGCGCTGCTCCACACTCACCTCGCTTCACTTTCGTCGGCTCTCAAGACCTTGATGTTAAGAGCCATATAAATCTCTCTGCTCCACTCTTGAATTGCAGTAAAGAGTGCACGGTGTGCTCTGTTGCCAGATTGCTACCGATTTTCACCAGTCAAGAAATTACGTGTGTTGAAATAATAAGTTTATACATTTAAAAATTATTACATCTTATAGTTGTGTGTAAATATAAAATTGTTTGGGTGGCTACCCATTGCAGAGTAAGAGTGAGACGCACCAAAGCACCACCTCCGTTGTGTACTAAACAGCGTTTTTAATGCCCACTCGGAGACTCTGTTCAAATCCGTTTTGCCAGTGGTTAGTTAGTTAGTTAGTCTGTCTCACCTCCATACAGCGGAAGGTGATTGAAAACCACAACAAAATGTTCCTGTGTAGCCGCCCTGGTCGCGACACTGCTTTCATTACCGCGCCGATGGCTCGGGTTCCTACCAGCCTTCGAATTGTCATATAATTACGGAGCTGTACCATTTTTGGTTGCGTTTCCACAGAAATCTCGAGTCCCTTAAGTCGTCTTTTACACCCGTGTACAAATTTCACAGATATTCGGTTGGTATATTTTTGATATAAAGGTGGCAGTATGAAAATGCTGCTTTTTGACCTTTATGAATGGCTCCATGATTAAACATTAACCGGGTATTCCAGACTGGTCAGAAATTAGAGTTTTTTTTCTTGAGAAAGTAGTAAATTATTTCAATATTTTGTGTTATCAACATGCATTTCAAACGCAATTCACTCGTTAGGCAGTATGTAGATGGGTGTCTTGAACGATAATTCTGCGCCCGTACAAAGGTAGATTGTAATTGAACCATCATAGGCATTATTATGTAAATCCTCCCATTTTCATAAACCCATCCTTATTCCTTCCCTCCACACACACACACGCACACACACACACACACACACACACACTCACACACCCACACACTCACATACGCACCCTCACATACACACTCACACTCACATCCTCACCCTCACATCCTCACATCCCTACATCCTCACATCCTCACCCTCACATCCTCACCCTCACATCCTCAACCTCACATCCTAATCCTCACCCTCTAATCCTCGCCCTCACATCCTCGCTCTCACATCCCCACATCCTCACAGCCTCATGTTCAAGCACACGTCCTCATGCTAATTATCTCTCTCTCACACTCTCACTCTCACCCTCTCTCTCTCTCACACACTCTCACCCTCTCTCTCACACACTCACTCTCTCACTCTCTCACGCACACACTCACTCGCTCACGTGCACACTCTCGCTCACGCACACACTCTCTCGCTCACGCACGCACACTCTCTCGCTCACGCACGCACACTCTCTCACGCACGCACACTCTCGCACGCACACTCTCTCACACTCTCTCTCTCTCACACTCACTTTAATTACACGCACACTTATTCACTTTACCGTTCAGAGGAGAAATAATATCTAAAAAAAATACAAACACATTTTAAAATGGTAAAATAGCGAAATATAAAACAGAAAAGAAAATGTTTTTATTGCGTTGTTTGAAATGTGCGTTAATTCAGATTTCCGTCTTCTAAGAACTACAGGGGCATTTACTAAATTCTTCTTCCAGACATTTGAATCAGCGAGAAATCAAATGGCAATACCAGTGACGTGTGGTGAACTGTTGCGAGGTAATCTGGTGTTAGATCTGTGCTGTACCCTGTTGCTTGCTAGTTTACACTTCCACCACTAAAACGTAGCTCGGCAGCTGACGCCACAGGACGTGTGTAATGGGTCCCTTGCTGCTCGCTTGTGAGTGGTCGGAATGCATTCAGTTTCCCTAGTCTTCACTGCGGTTACTGGCTCCTGCTGCGTGCACCGAGGATGTACAACAGTGGGCAAGCACCAGCTTACATTGCAACAGTTCACCTTACGCCGCTGGACAATACAGTTTTATGAGACCAGGCATTTAGGGGGTTCGGTTCCCGCCATTTTGCATCTATGCGGATTTCGCCATAACGTACATTTAAGTTTAACGGAATTTTTCGCATGGCACAGCATACATAATAGCTTCTGAAGCTTTGTCATATTACGTTTTCACTGCCTTTACTATTTTTTTTTAACTAGTTACAGCTGGGAAGATGTGATTTTTCCTGCGGGCGACTAACATGAGTTAAATTAACCACGGTAGTCAAGCATTACCAACTTCATAAAATGTAAAACCAATGTCCTGTGTCGTGTCGTTCTATAAAATTCAATACAAAATCTACAATTCAGGTTTTTGCGAAAATTGTGGAAATACAATATGGCGGGGACTGTTCCCATTTAAATAGGGTTGTCAACTGTCGCGTATTTTACGAAATTTTCCGTATCCTAGGCCTGAAAAATTATCCCATATAGGCATAGGACGAGACGCTATCATTCTAAAATGAACTAAATATTAATACACACAATGCCAGTAATTTAGCACTTGAGCGATTACAGGAACGTTATTCTGATGCTCTAACGCGGTGGCCACAAATAGTTACAACTGACGCCGACAGGTGGCATTCGACAAAATATGTGTTCGAAGAACTAGAAGTTGCCGAGATCTGTAAGTATCTTATTGCTGGTGCCGTCTGTTTTAAAGACTAATTAATTAGATAGTCTCATCACACTAAATTAATTTATTTGCAACTAATATTTAATTGTTGTATACATTTAGAGAAAACGTTGACTGATGTTTAATACTGACTTTTGCACATTACAAATATAATTTAATTTTGTTCTTTTTTTATATAACAATTTCCTTTATGATTTCAATAGGGTAAGATGTGTTTCGAGTTGTCGGAAGTGTCCGCTATGGCAATTTGAAAAAGTTGGCAACTATACACTTTAAGATTAAAAGACCGATACATAAAACTCGTACGATACAAACCCCAATGTCCAGAATCTGATATAAAGTGACGTATGCTCGCAGATCTCAGCCTCTGGGTCCCACGTCCGTAGAGGCTATGACGGAGGGAAGATGCTCACGCCGTGGAACGAGGGTCCACGTGTGTGCCTGGCCCACATAGAACAGCAGCCTGGCGTGTGCGCCGACCACCAACCCGAGCCCCGTGTTGAAAGCCGTATCGCCATCATTGTTCCTGATTTGTGGCCGAGCCATTTTGTTTTCACGGGAAACTTATTGTGCTGGCAGGAAGCCAGCCAGTTATTTTTCCCCCCATTTCCGTGCTCACCCAGGCGTCCCCTTCATGTTTTTATTCCGTGCCTGCATCTTACCGCTATTTTGAGGGTAACTGGACAGCATGGATTCGATTCCCTTCTGAGAAGGAAGCTTTGACTCCTGTCGCAAGTCTGGCTAAGTTATAGCCACTTCGTTTTAATCAATTCCTTTGTTTTTTAAACTGTGAAAAGGAAAAATTACCTTGACGGACGTGTCATAGGCCATTCACTATTACTTCACACTTTTCTGAAGCCCTGCTAAAGTTCTACTTCAAATATATTCCTTTGCCTCATGTAAACAAAGTTTAACCGAGTCTAGAAAATTATACCAAAGGAACAGCGCACCGCATTCGTGCGCACTCAGTGTAATACAATTTTGCATAAGAACTATTTCTTACTAGGCATTACCAACNAGCGCACCGCATTCGTGCGCACTCAGTGTAATACAATTTTGCATAAGAACTATTTCTTACTAGGCATTACCAACACACCTATTTTCTCACTGTTTTAATTCATTTTAATTATAAATAGAATATTATAATTTATAGATGAAATGTAAGTAAAAGTTCAATTTAACCAAAAATAAGCCTACTGTTTATGTAAACACAAGTATAAAACGCTTGTGATAAACGACATGTACATGGAAGAACCAAACACGTCATACATGGGGTAATTTGTCAAATGTTTGATTCAAAAAGTATGAAGAAACCACGAATAGACTATAAAAAAAGTTATATTTGTTTGTTCTACCCTCAGATCCGTAAGAAACGTACGTGACGTACCGAGCAATTTCTCTGCCCTCCCTTGTAATGTAATTCTTTATATAAGGGACAGTAAGTTGTGAGATTAATAAGAATATATGCAGCATAAATGAAATGTTTTCTACCTTCGAACTGTAATAGTAGCGACTACGTAAGAAATGAGTTTGAAATCTTCAATATACTAGACAAAGCACTTCGCTATGTTTAGGAAAGTGTTTATCGTTATGCGCGATTTTAGCTTGTATTGATTTACGTGGCGTTCACCACGTGTGTATATTACTGTGCTATGTTGGTGAAATGCTTCTTTAAGATGTGTCCGGGCCGTTGGGCTATCTGGGCATGATGAGTGCGGAAGAATTAGCGCAAGTAAAAGTACAGTCCTTTTTACCCCGCGAAAGGAAATTGTGTGTGAACAATAGTGTCTAGCCGAGTGTTAATGGTGATTCTGCGAGCTACGGTAGTTATTAACTGCACAGAGACGGTACGAGTGTGCTGGCATTGAATATACACACAGGGGTGCCGGGGACACAGACGGCCTAGGCCGGGGAGTTACCAGAGTGCTCCCGGACAAATGTATTTGAGAACCACCTAAGCGTCGAAACTGAGATGGGTGGAATTTATGAGATCTGAAACACTGGTAAAGTCTGGTTTAGAATATATTAGGTTTTTTAATGTTCGCTAATTGAGCTAATTTTAATTGATTGAAATGAGATAGTAAAAGTTTATTTCCTCTGAGGAGTTTAGAATAATTAGTGATGGTACATTGTGAAATACATTGTTTTATAGATTCGTGTAGTAGTGTAAAAGGACTGGGCAATTAAATTCTGCAAATTTAATTAAATACGACCTTAATTCCTTCACGAACGTGACAACGCCCATGCACTTGTAACCGTATAAAAACCGGTATTTCAGAAACGCCTGTTGGCTGGGAAAGAGGGTAATGTTCGGTTACGTGAAGAAGATGACCACCAACAATTTCAAAGCCATTGTTTAACATGTTGGTCCCTCGCAGCAGCGATACATGTCGGTGTGTTCATCTCAGTCGTTTCGACGCTCCAGCCGGCCAGAAACGCCCTGTCCTCAGGGGTATACGTGCACTCGGGTAACAGGATTCAGTCGTGACCACACCCAATAATTCCGGNAGAAACGCCCTGTCCTCAGGGGTATACGTGCACTCGGGTAACAGGATTCAGTCGTGACCACACCCAATAATTCCGGTTTGATTTCTTGTGATGAGATGGTAAGGTGAAAATGCTTGTGTAATGGCCACAAATGTGGATACTGAACAAGAATAGATACGGTGAATAGGTGCAGCAGAATTGAGTATCACCCCGACCTTTGGACCGCAATAGAAAGGAAGACTTGAGAAACGAATTGAAAATTGCCAACGGATATAATGGACGTTAGGCAGGCGGGTCTGCTTGTTGTCCACGTTCATTGTTTTTACACCTGTTGATAATTTAACAGTTTAACAGGAAAGCGTAATTTTAAGGGATATCTCCGTACTCGACAGTATTACATTTTGCCAGTGTGTTCGGCTTGTCGTTTCTTTTCCTCGTACAGCATCCTCCTAGCAATATCTAATAAATAGATGACAGTGGAGGGGAAGTGCTACACGTCACTGCGCGCTATACTTTGAGCTACAAACATCGACTTTACACATTGCACATTAAAGCACAAAATAACACGTTTTACTTCCCTCATCTCTTCTCGCTTTATAGGGTTACTGCTGCCTGTTTCATAACGGCATGTGCATCTCTCTTATCCGGCGTGACTCCAGATTTTATATTACGTAAATTTATCGGGAGTGACTAGTAAAAACTTTATTTAAGCTGATATCACTTTAAATGCGACAGTCTTGAGTACTGTTCTTTCAGGAGTGATGATATGGTTAAAGATAGATTTTTTGCATGAATTGTTGACTGTTATGTGTCAATGTTCAATGTAGCCTCCTACTGTCGTGTGTGGTTTGATTTCGTTAGTGGCTGNGAATTGTTGACTGTTATGTGTCAATGTTCAATGTAGCCTCCTACTGTCGTGTGTGGTTTGATTTCGTTAGTGGCTGTCACGTGGATGTGAAGTTATTCTTCTTGTGTATTTGATTTGGCGAATGGGAATTTAGCATACCCTACTAATGAAAGTCTGCGATTCCCCTGCAGGCATATAAAACCATGACAAAAGTATATCATCCCACAATAAATGAACAAATAAATATATAAAGAATCTGCTGCGTGTTGAAATTTATATGGGCACAAAATATTTTCGCGATCTACCATCGTATCTAGGTCTGGCGTATTGAATCCCGAGAGGGGAAGAAGTGCTTGAGTTTCACGCATGAGCAATAACTCGCCGAGTAGAACCTATAGCATAACTCATCACCTGAGGGACCATGGAAGGTCGCCGAGGAGCAACCTGCTGCCAGATGCCATCTCCCATATATAACCCGGAGAGCCTTGGGTCGAATGAAAACAGGAGTGTCATGGCGCAAGCAGATGCCCAAGAGATGGCGTTATGTTGCTGAGAGTGGCGAATCGCAAGACNGAAAACAGGAGTGTCATGGCGCAAGCAGATGCCCAAGAGATGGCGTTATGTTGCTGAGAGTGGCGAATCGCAAGACCTTTCGAGACTAGTGACAAGCGAGAGCTATCAAGTCTGCTGATGTTTGATTGGTTACTTATCCTCGATAACGACATAAGTAGCTACGTTACGGCAAATAGCTTTCTTAAGAGTAGAAATATAGCCGCCAATTGATTTCCCAAAATTGTCACCCGGTGTGCTTTTGCGAAAGTTTAATAGGATGAGTAATGCCGTCGAAAGTATTATTATATAGTATGTCAGGCGTTGAGATATTGCAAATGCTATCCTATCCTATCGTACTAATATTATAAATGCGAAAGAGAGAGAGAGAGAGAGAGAGAGAGAGTGTGTGTGTGTGTGTGTGTGTGTGTGAGTGAGTGAGTGAGTGAGTGAGTGAGTTTGTTACCACTCAGCTCCATAAAGGCTGAACGGATTTTGATGAAATTTGGTATGTAGGTACTTCAGGTCCTGGAAAAGGACATATGATACTTTTTATACGTGCCCTGTGGAATAACAACGAAACGTAATTCTGCAACGACTGGGAACGTGATCTA
>NQII01001792.1:126281-141487 GCA_002778355.1 Clitarchus hookeri
GCACTAGCATTGGGAGGTAAGTTCAAACAGTGGCCTTCAGTTGTGCTAGAAATTTTTTTAGTTGTTTATTAACTCAAAAATGCAAGAAGCTTGCAGTTTCGATCCACCACCCTTCGGTCACCAGTCCAGCATCTAGAACACACGACCACCATTGCACGGGAAGAGTTAGGAGATGAAATAAAGTAAATACACATATCGGCCTATGCACTATGTAAGTTCACGTGCTCACCTGGCTGCTGGTTGCAGAGCCACTACATGATTATGAGAAGAAATACAGTAAATACTCGCATCGGCCTATGCACTCTCTAGACAATAAACCCATCATCATTGCATAAAAAACTGTAGGCACCACGCGCATGTACGCACACTTCTTATATGTGTAAAATATACGTATAAAAATTAACGGCACGAAAAAAATACCATAAAAAAAGTAATTATATGTACATAAAAAAATTTGACAAGCCACATCTCTACATAAAAGTTATAGGCATTCATACAGAGCCAACTGCGCAGCAACGTACATTTGTCTGATCACGCACGTCTATCTCTCCAACTTAGCCAGGCACTCGAGAGCATGCGCGCACTGCAGTACCTCCAACTTGTCTGTGCTCGTGCGGTATGGGACGTAGCTGGCACTCGCGCGTGTGGGAAACATATCATTCTTACATAGGCAATTGCACAGCGAGGTGCATGCGTGAGCGCGCGCATTTTTCTAAATATAACAACTATCCATGGGATAAATCAGACACATAAAATCGAGTGCGCCAAAGACTCGCACGTGTACGTGACAAAAAATCCCCCACAGCCGATGGTCCCCCAGTCCTGTCACAAAGGTAAAAGTATCCCCACGAGAGCAATATTAATAGCCAAGAAACCAGCTGTGCTTCCCCCGAGATCACAGAATGAAAGGTGACGACCGGCCATTAATACCGATAAACACCAACCTGTCGCGGCAATGCAGTATAGCACGTGAACAGGCAGCGGATCTCACAAAAAAATTGNAATACCGATAAACACCAACCTGTCGCGGCAATGCAGTATAGCACGTGAACAGGCAGCGGATCTCACAAAAAAATTGAAGAGACATCCACGATAGCATCCGCATTTGCCCCCAATGCATATATTCACTGCTCGGCAACACAAGGCACTACCTGTCCAATATGAAATCTTACAAGAAACCCTCCTCCTCCAGTATGGCGAATGGCACTCCCACGTTACCGAAACGCACACAGGAGGGAGAATAGGGAAATCCAAGATGGTCGCCATTGGTGAGGAATGACAGAGCAGTAGGTTTTGGCGTGACGTCCAAGATGGCCGCCGTGGTGCCGCGACACTGCGTCCAGCATCCAGGATCGCATGAACACACCATTTCTAACTACTGTGGTGTAGCAGTCGCATATACGTTTGCTTATAGTTAATTTACCGACACATCCCTGGTATTGACATACTACTGCAGTACTTCAATAGTTTGGGTCGTATGAAAAAGGTGGGGGTGGGGTGGATTGATTTTTATGTGTATTCGTGGGCTTGAAATTGTTACATTTGAATAGCCGTTAACTAGGACAACAATTATGTCTACATTAACGTAGCTGCTGCTATAATTTATAGGAAGTAAGATAATAAACCAACCCCCCCCCCCATACGGATGTGGTTTACTTGAAATTAGTGCATATGGCTGTCAAATAAGACCAAAAATTTGTAAATGACCACTGTTTGGAAAGTATGATTTTTTAATGATCTTCCCTTGTTTGTAGCTTGCTAGAGGCAGCAACCGAAAATCATTTTGGTGTTGTACAAGGACAGGGTCGATGCAACCGTAGAAGGAGAAGAGTGCGTACATCAATTTTGCCGTAATCCATCCCTGCGTTCCAACTCTCGGTTGTTTTTTTGCCAACAACGCCATCAAATAATTCGTTATTGGATTCGGTGTTTAGCGCACCTTTTGCATAAACCAGNTTGTTTTTTTGCCAACAACGCCATCAAATAATTCGTTATTGGATTCGGTGTTTAGCGCACCTTTTGCATAAACCAGGTTTTGAAATGCTAGTAGGCGCTACGCCACCGCTGACCGAGTTTCAGTTCAGCCGGAAGGCATTCAGTTAAGATATTTTTGTATAGACGAAATGTAAACAAACGCCCACGTCATATCACTTACCGTGTGATTTCGACAGTTCTGATGGCGATGGTCGGTTCAGTGCAAGGAACGTTGCAGGAATATGAAAAGAAATCAACTTCGTCTTTATTCCATGGGTACAACACAACCGGGACTCAATGCTGAGTCATACCGGGACTCGACCTCCTGACACTGATGTGCCTCAGCCAAAAAGACCACGATGACCCCATTTTGAGAAGCCACAACTCACTTGCAATTTTTTTTTATGATAAGATAAAATTGCAGGACCGGCAGTTGGAGGATAGATAACCTTTGGAAATTTGCATGTTCTGGACAGCAGTGGGTCAAATAGTAGTATTAGTGAAAAATGTGGCGACAGAAATCCACTTTTGAAAAAATATTCCTATGCGTAACTGCGTGCATTTTAATAAGCAATATTCCAATTAGTAACAACTGAAATGTATACATTTTTTTTATTCGTACAAATTAAATTGATAGTTGGCTTTTTTCTAACATTTTCACTCTTGACACTTGATAGTCCCATGAGCAGTATTGTCTTTAGTCCCGTGTCAGTTTGCATTTTTCACGCGGCGGAATGATGAAACAGTTGGCTGAAAGGAAAAAAAACAAAGAATGGCCTTCAGAAGTAGCCAAATAATTGTTGTAAAAAAAACAATGACGGCATTTTCTGCTAAGTAAACAGCACAAACTAAGAATGTACTTTCGTTCCTGACATTACTTCTGTCTATCATGCAAGAAAGGACAATCTTAGGCAGCAATTGTTGCCAGATTGGTAAACAAATATTTTGCCGAATTAATGCGTTTCTGTAGAGTTATTTCTTACTTTGTAAATGTGTATATTTCTATTCGGCGCAAGATTAACATACTAAACAAATGCGTCACCCTGGTTAAATATTTTCTCGTAAAAATGACACAAACTGTTATCTAGAATTGCTAGTTTCTTAGTTTTTCAGCACCGACTTCCGGAGACTTCAGTTAACAAGTTTAGCATTGATTTATTTCTCCCACACTTTTAAAGACTCTTAAGTAGGCCCTTGGATTAATTTGAATCGTAACTCATTAACTGACATCCGATTATACGATAGCATGTAAAAATGGCATACAGAATTTGGAAACTTTTTTTTTTATAGACTCTGTCTCAATACAGTTTTCGCCTCTCTTGATAATTCAGCTTTGCATTGTGTTCGACTTAGGAACGACGTGATCATAAAACGCGAATTTTCTCCCTTGTTGAAATTTTTACTATAGCTATAGTTCATTTAATAGATTTGAGTAATTCTTCAATTATACTTTCGGGAGTATCGTAATAATAAAATCCATGTTTTCAAGATTCCTTTCGAGTTTTTCTTAAATTTCGCCTTGNATTACCGTCGTCTGCTGTAGGCAGCAATATTGAATTCTTGCTGCCAGCGTATTTTGTAGGCAGCCATCTTTGATTCCCGGATCCGCCACCAGGGTGACCTAAGCCATTTTTAATTACTGCGCCTGCCACCAGGAGACTACTGTAGGCGGCCATATTTGATTCTCGCCCCACCACCAGAGTGTTTGAAGTTCTACAGTTCGCGGCTAAGAGCGCTGGTATCGGTGTGGCCATTTTGTGCATGTGTTGGTTCACTCGTCGCCTGCAGGGGTGCACTAGCATTGGGAGGTAAGTTCAAACAGTGGCCTTCAGTTGTGCTAGAAATTTTTTTAGTTGTTTATTAACTCAAAAATGCAAGAAGCTTGCAGTTTCGATCCACCACCCTTCGGTCACCAGTCCAGCATCTAGAACACACGACCACCATTGCATGGGAAGAGTTAGGAGATGAAATAAAGTAAATACACATATCGGCCTATGCACTATGTAAGTTCACGTGCTCACCTGGCTGCTGGTTGCAGAGCCACTACATGATTATGAGAAGAAATACAGTAAATACTCGCATCGGCCTATGCACTCTCTAGACAATAAACCCATCATCATTGCATAAAAAACTGTAGGCACCACGCGCATGTACGCACACTTCTTATATGTGTAAAATATACGTATAAAAATTAACGGCACGAAAAAAATACCATAAAAAAAGTAATTATATGTACATAAAAAAATTTGACAAGCCACATCTCTACATAAAAGTTATATGCATTCATACAGAGCCAACTGCGCAGCAACGTACATTTGTCTGATCACGCACGTCTATCTCTCCAACTTAGCCAGGCACTCGAGAGCATGCGCGCACTGCAGTACCTCCAACTTGTCTGTGCTCGTGCGGTATGGGACGTAGCTGGCACTCGCGCGTGTGGGAAACATATCATTCTTACATAGGCAATTGCACAGCGAGGTGCATGCGTGAGCGCGCGCATTTTTCTAAATATAACAACTATCCATGGGATAAATCAGACACATAAAATCGAGTGCGCCAAAGACTCGCACGTGTACGTGACAAAAAATCCCCCACAGCCGATGGTCCCCCAGTCCTGTCAGAAAGGTAAAAGTATCCCCACGAGAGCAATATTAATAGCCAAGAAACCAGCTGTGCTTCCCCCGAGATCACAGAATGAAAGGTGACGACCGGCCATTAATACCGATAAACACCAACCTGTCGCGGCAATGCAGTATAGCACGTGAACAGGCAGCGGATCTCACAAAAAAATTCAAGAGACAGCCACGATAGCATCCGCATTTGCCCCCAATGCATATATTCACTGCTCGGCAACACAAGGCACTACCTGTCCAATATGAAATCTTACAAGAAACCCTCCTCCTCCAGTATGGCGAATGGCACTCCCGCGTTACCGAAACGCACACAGGAGGGAGAATAGGGAAATCCAAGATGGTCGCCATTGGTGAGGAATGACAGAGCAGTAGGTTTTGGCGTGACGTCGTCCAAGATGGCCGCCGTGGTGCCGCGACACTGCGTCCAGCATCCAGGATCGCATGAACACACCATTTCTAACTACTGTGGTGTAGCAGTCGCATATACGTTTGCTTATAGTTAGTTTACCGACACATCCCTGGTGTTTACATACTACTGCAGTACTTCAATAGTGTGGGTCGTATGAAAAAGGTGGGGGTGGGGTGGATTGATTTTTATGTGTATTCGTGCGCTTGAAATTTTACATTTAAATAACCGTTAACTAGGACAACAATTATGTCTACATTAACGTAGCTACTGCTATAATTTATAGGAAGTAAGATAATAAACCAACCCCCCACCATACGGATGTGGTTTACTTGAAATTAGTGCATGTGGCTGTCAAATAAGGCCAAAAATTTGTAAATGACCACTGTTTGGAAAGTATGATTTTTTAATGATCTTCCCTTGTTTGTAGCTTGCTAGAGGCAGCAACCGAAAATCATTTTGGTGTTGTACAAGGACAGGGTCGATGCAACCGTAGAAGGAGAAGAGTGCGTACATCAATTTTGCAGTAATCCATCCCTGCGTTCCAACTTTCGATTGTTTTTTTGCCAACAACGCCATCAAATAATTCGTTATTGGATTCGGTGTTTAGCGCACCTTTTGCATAAACCAAGCCCTCCACCACAAATCTCTGCGCTATCATGAATTCTCTCAGGGCACGTCATTTTTCTTTCGTGACTTATAACCGCCATAACAAAGCGCGTAGCGGTTGAAAAAACAAGGCAATTAAATTGGCGATGAACTGTGCAAACTTAGAGAAGCGCACGCGAGGGTCGTGTGCGCGCCAATTTATCTCGCCAGTTGGCGGAGTTCCGTAGATAGTCGGCAGGGCGCCTTTGGAGCGGGGAGGATGGCTGTAGATTTAAATCTCTGGCGAATTCTGGCTGTACATGAAGTAATCATATTATGAAATAAGCAGTTAGCCAGACAACTGGCGAGTGGTGCTCAGAAGGCGTTCCTACAGTTATCACATAACTATAAAAAAAAAAAAACACATACTAGGTCACCAATTAATTTTTACAATTGTGAAATAACGATATATTCCGGTTGTAATTAACACCGTACAATTAAAGAATTTATGATTATACAGAAAGTTTATTTTACATTTCATAAATTGAAACCACCCTCATGGGAAATTGCCAACTACACCATTGATTTTCCGATGCTGTTTGGGGTCTTCCATTCAGTTTGTTTGAGATCAACTCAACCAGTTGGATGTTACTCTTTGCTCTTTCTGCCCATTGTCTATTATTAGCCAAAATTAACATTTCTCTGAGAATAGTGACAAGTACCTGTGTACTACAAGAGACTTGTGTCATGTTATCATCCCATTTCTTGTTATATAATAATCATATTGAGTGAAGAATTCTGGCTACATCATTAGCGTTGATATTCAATATTCAAAAATCCTCCCACCCCCGATTTTTCATCCACCGAAAAAATATATATATGAGCATACGTAGGTCCCTGGTTGCAATTTCTGCAAGTACCGTCGCATAGGCTGTTCGCGGTAAATTGAGTGCTTTTGTAAGACCTGCTGGAAATCTATTTCTCTCTATTAATTTTATATCATTCCGCCGTATGTTAGATTTACATTACCATGGGCTTATCACATTATTCATACGTCAGTAAAGTGAGTGAAAAGAGTTGGACAGCTATTTACATCGAGGTCTTGAGAGTCGATGAGGGTGAAGTGAGGTGAGCATGGAGCACCGCCGGAATGAAATGGCGAGGAAAAAGGGAGATCTTCGAGAAAACCCCCCGACCAGCGGCATCGTCTAGTATGATTCCCACTTGCGAATATCTGGAGTGAACCGGTCGGGGATCGAACCCGGTTCGCCTTGGTGGGAAGCGAGCAGTCCAACCGCTCAGCCACCGTGGTCCCCGTTCAGTCAAGTAAAAGCGTAGAACTGTTGAGAACGTATAGAGCAAAACAACAGCAACGTGATTTCCATAGGTCTAAACGTTCAACTCCCAATTCGCTGCTACTCTAATTGGGGGCCTGCATTCCAGTGTGTGCGGTAGCATATATGCAGTTTAACGTGCAGTGATTTTTTTTTTTCAAAGTTTGAATTCAGAAGTGCTTACTTTACCGTAAACAGCTCCTTACTCTGTGCACTGTCATTGTAATTGCAATGTGTGGTATCGTGAGCGATATGTGGAGACGTTGCGGTGTGGTACCCTCACTCTCGTGCCTGGCGGAGGAGGACTTGTGGCTCTCCGGGCTCCTAGATATTGGACGGAGTGGTAAAGGNTATCGTGAGCGATATGTGGAGACGTTGCGGTGTGGTACCCTCACTCTCGTGCCTGGCGGAGGAGGACTTGTGGCTCTCCGGGCTCCTAGATATTGGACGGAGTGGTAAAGGGAGCAAGGTCGGTCGCGTTGACGGCGGGAGGCTCTGCCCAGGAGCTATCGATAACGCACAATCGCCGCAGTTCGTTATGTAGGTCAGGGGATCCGGCAGGCCCGACGCGTGCGTTGCCCAACCGTGTCGTCCCTCACGCTTACGTAAAGTTTCGGCATGCCATTTCGGAACCATCTCTCTCGCGAAGCTCTTTGCTCCAGACATCTATATCCCGCTCTGATAAACTCCGTGCCGGTGTGGCGAGCGAGTATTACCTCGTCTTATAAAACCCTGGTTACAAAGACTAACATCAGATTATAAATTAAGTCACCGATAATACAAAGGCGTAACGTAAAATAAACACCTCACAAAAAAAGTTTGGAATATATATAAAAGAAAACATAGCAATTAGACTTTGCCAATGATACCGATACTAAACGTGAAATGCAAAGTGTTTCTAAAAATAAAATTTCAGTATCGCAGATAAACACTAAAGAACATAAAAATTAAAGTATATGTGTCTCTGACTAGGGAGGGTTTCTTTCTTCCCACTGCAGCTTAGTACCTTGTGCATTGTACAGGCCCCTAACACACCGTGGCATGCTTGTAATTAATGTGTTGATGTCATCTTCCGGAAGAAGGTTCCATTCCATCTGGGCAGCTCTTATGAAATCTGGATATCTTTCTGAGGATCGTGGACAGTTATAATCTGCTGTTTTTTTCAGCTTGCACCAGGCATGTTCAATGAGTTAGTGCTTTCTCTGTTTATCACAAAAGAACTACCTAACACCTACCGCCCAAACTGCCTTATCACACAATATTACAAACTTTTTGTGAGGTGTATATTTTTGCTAGAATACATTGTAAATCAATTACTTTCATAATTTACTGATTTTAATCGTGATATGTGCCCAGACAGATATGNTTGCTAGAATACATTGTAAATCAATTACTTTCATAATTTACTGATTTTAATCGTGATATGTGCCCAGACAGATATGTCATTTTGAAATGTTAGTNTTTGCTAGAATACATTGTAAATCAATTACTTTCATAATTTACTGATTTTAATCGTGATATGTGCCCAGACAGATATCAGTCATTTTGAAATGTTAGTTTTACTTTGACAACTAGAGTAAACACATGCAATGTAATCTATATTTTTTAAATTGTGTTTGTACATTCACACAGTATAAAAAAATTCAACTGATGAGCTATTTATGGAGCAACTTGTTATTGCGTCGGTTTGCAAGGCTACTATGAATATCCTCGCTAGCAGGACATCACTAGACCGCTTGTTATTGCACCCCCAAACCTCCGCCTCAACCCGGCTCGTCTCGTCAGTTTATGTCCCACGCTGATTAAAGTTAAACGTTTTATAGCTGAATTATAGGTTAACATCAGCAATGATTGTATTGTTTACTTAACTCATCATTATTGCAATTTTATGCATTCTGCGGCCGCCGGTCGCGTTTTGTTGGTTAAAATGAGGTGACATANATGATTGTATTGTTTACTTAACTCATCATTATTGCAATTTTATGCATTCTGCGGCCGCCGGTCGCGTTTTGTTGGTCAAAATGAGGTGACAAANGACATACATAAATTTGTTTCCTTTCAGAAGCAGTAGTGGCAGATAACGGATTGCACATAACGCGAGCACATACTGTGTCTGGGGCAGACAGGCCAGGGTTAGGAGGGTGGAAATCCCACCGAGGCCCTCCCAGCCAGAAGTCTGCAGGAGTGACGTTAAGAGCCATGGGATAAGAGAGAAGCAAAAAAGGAAAGAAATGTCATATGGCTATATTTAAAATATAACGTAATATCTTGTTTACAGAAGCCCGGGATGATCTAAAACGTCACCGTGAAAGTTTAAATTCTAAACATTTTCCGGAGGTATTCCGTACCCTCAAACCTCCTACATAAGAAAAAAACGTTAAGTCTTGATTCACCACTGTTTCCAACGAAGGCAACCCCTCCAGTCTGTCCCTGGGATGTGTTTTGTAGACCTATCATAAATTAAGTAGGAAACCCTCACAGTAGTTCGTTGTCCTTCACACAACCTTATTGCCATTGCGCAAGTTTGTGTAAACAGATGGGATAATATGTATTGGGCCTTACCAAGAGTCTACATCGGAACCGTTCTGTGACCTTCACAATTTCTGGCTGGAGAACTCGGTCAATATATTGTCCATGTATTACTCTTCATAGTTGCGTTGGATCGGTAGTTTACAGTAGAATATGCTTGTACGTTCAGTGCCGTCATTGAGACTTGTGGTGTAACTCTATAAGTAACGGCTCGCGCTTTGTTCGCCGAAAACATCGAAANGAAAAAAAAGGGGGGGGGGTGACACCTGCCAGATGCAATGTTCTGTATGGTTTAGCTTTTGAAAATATCATTTTGAGCACGTTCAGTAATCAGTATTTTAAATGTTACTTTGCACATTTATAGCATACGAATGATGGCGACTTTAACGTGTGACATCCGGCGCAGTTTTAGACAGTATGAAACGTGTTACTAAGTTGAACAACATACATATTGTACCAACAACCCAACCGAGTGCTGCCTTTACACCATCAGTTTTGGGTACATAAACTTGCTGCTGCCACAGTTCTCGGGTCAAGGAAGCTGTTGCACAATCGCGACGGTTGTGTCGGCGCGTTCCGTGACTTTAGGCACGTCGGGGTGTCCTCCGTGGTTTCAGCAAACAAGGTGCAGTCTCGTGTTCGCGGGCAGGAACTGACGAAGGCAAGCAGTTTTGGAAAACAAGCGGGCAGGTTGACAAACAGTGGGAACGAGGGCGACAGTCGTCGCTCGGGAGTAACGTTACCAGGAGCCCTGTTCCGTAACTTTAGTTGCTTTAAGATACTCACTGCGAGCATCTTTACGTTAACAACAGCTGAACCCACAGTTATAGGCTGGTCATGGTAAACTGAGCACTTTCGGAAGCTCTGCTAAATATCTACTTATATGCAAATTATGTATTCTTCCGCTATATGTAACATTAACATTGGCGTGGGCCTGAGCACTTTATTCCTGCGCCGGTCAAGGAAAACTGTGGAATTATTAGAAAATTTTTAACATTTTAGAAATTTGTTAATTATTCCACTTTGTGTATCAATGAAAAAACAGAAAGTGAAAGTAATAATTTTAGTATTTACATATATTTATCTAACACTTTTAATTCAACGTTAAGACGTGGAACTACTTTCCCTCCGTCTTTGCCAACTTTATTGAGCGCATGCCAGTCAGTGTGCCTGTTAAAATACAGGCTGAGTATAAAAGAATACCCTAACTTTGAAGGTCTATAATATCAAAACCAAACAATCTACAATCTTGATTGACCAATCAAATGAACCAAAGAACCGTGAAGTTTGTTTACCATACATTCATAAATGTTCAATGTGACCACCACGAGCTGTCTGAAAGACATCTACGGGATAATCAAACTCGTTCCACATTTTTGTCAGCATGTCCGGTGTTACTGTTTGGATGGCGTCCGTAATTCTCGTTTTGAGGTCGTCATTGTTAGCCGGCAATGGTGGACGAAACACTTTATCCTTTATGTACCCCCATTGAATAAAATCGCACGGGGTACGATCCGGGCTTCTTGGGAGCCAGTGATGAAGAGCCTGGTCACCAGCTGCTCCTCGACCAATCCAGCGTTGCGGCAACGTCTCGTTCAGGTATCCGCGAACAGTTAGGTGCCAATGAGGTGGTGCACCACAAAGGAAACATCAGACCTTCCCCTTCACATTGATGTGTCGAATGCGAGCTCGCTACCCCGTCACCACCTCAAACCGAGAGCTACGAACGCCATCCAAACCGTAACACCGGACATGCTGACAAGATCGTGGAACGAGTTTGTTTATCGCTTAGATGTCGTTCGGGCCGCTCATGGTGGTCACAATGAACATTTATGGTAAACAAACTTCACGGTTCCACTGTTCATTTAATTGGTCATTCAAGGTTGTTTGGTTTTGATATTATAGACCTTCAAAGTTGGGGTATTCGTTTATACTTAGCGCGTATATTACAGAATGTCTTGTGTCTCAAGTTTCGTTAATTCAGTGAATTTTCAATTGTAAAGAGGGTATTTGTTTTTTAAATACACTTCCGAACAATGCTTTTAAATTAAAATTTACTTCTGTCAATGATACAAATTTTCAGGTGGTTCTACTTCATTTTGAGCATTACGAGATTGCAGCACTAAACCCGTGGCAGAGTCCGCCGTCTGTATCGTGGTTACGTTACGGTATCGTTAGCGAATAATTGAATGCTATTTTAAATGTACTGCAGACAGTGTATATTTGTGCGTAATGTAACGTCTAGAAAAGTAAACGGTGTAGGCTACTATAATTTATTATATTCTAGTAGCACTACAAGTATATTGAAATTGTTAAATGCTGAGGTATTTTTAGATCATGCTCTACTAAGTTCTGTATTATTCTATGGAAATTCTTAAATTTTAGTGTTTTAAGAAGTAGTTTACTGTGATGTAAGAAAATAATAATACGCATGTTGTATATAAGTTATCAATTTTATGTGAATAAGGAAGGTTAAATACATAACGGTATGAAAAATTGTACAATTATTGACAGTTATTGTAGGTGATGCGCCTGAGAAAATTGAAATCTAGTCTGTGTTAAATTTCCATATTCCGATTTGCTTCACAAATCAAGCAAAAATTTTATTTCGAAATTTTTCGTGAACGATTAATATGTAATTATTTTGCATACGCCTCAATTCATATATTAAACATTTACAACACTACAGTAATCATAGCAGAACCTAGTATCTCACCTCGCCTCGTCGGCCCATTGTGTCATATTTTTTCTCTGAGAAAGGTTACTTGGAATCAACTTCAATATGTCGGTCATTTTTTCTATTTTCGTTCATAATGGCATCTTATTGGCCAGAAATCACGAGGCGTTCGAAGAACCGTCATGGCGACATTTTATTATAGTTACATAAACGCCATTTCGCCTCGTAAAGCGATTTGCGTGGCAACTGTTTCTTTAGAAAGACAGTAAGAAGTTGGAGGATATAGTCCCAGGAAGTTAGGAGCCGTCCTCCAAGGCCGTCGTTGCGACGCCTCGCGGGACGCCGCTAAAGGCGGCGCGGGCGCGCGGATTTTAGCGACCCCCTCAAGGTCGAGCCGTGAGGAGGGGGCGAGCAAAGCATTCCATTGTTCTGCGGACCTGGAAACCAGGGCGGCGTTACGAAAGACACGGCGATAATTGCGGCAGCGGTTAGCGAGTTGACAGTCTTGGGGAACCATCCCAGGAATACACTTAGCTTGCGTTTTTTCCGTGTCTGACGCGGCAGAGTTGTGGTGACAACAACAGTATTTTTTGCATTATAAGAAAAAAGCGTTATGCAATGTTCTGGAAATAGCCAGTTTCATTTAAAATGTATACAAGTACAGAATATGATGTTTCCGACATTGGCGAGTTCATTGATCTGTACGTTGAGACTTCAGTCTAATACACTCGTACAGATATCAACTGCTGATTTGGTTGGGCCTGCGTTTAGCACAAACGTACGATTTTTTCAGTTCTGTCTTGCCCCGAAATGAAATTGCGAATTTTTCAGGTCTCTATTCGTTATTGAACCAACGCTGGTTCTAGAACTCAGAATATTCATTAGGGTGGCATATTTCGACAAGTAATCTATTAAATTAGTTTCATTTCAGCTATTAGGATGAAAATATTTATTTATCATTACCGGATGCTCGTGGCGCGATCGATTGATATATGAAATCTCATTTTAGTTAGCAAAACTGAATTTGCTAGTCATAGTACCTAGCATACTTAGGAAGGATCAATTGTATCATAAACGTACATTGTTTATCAGCTAAACGTAGCCTAGCCATAAAACTTCAATTCTAGTTGATTTACCTGCTTTATCAGCTTTTCCTGCTTTATCAGCTTTTCCTGCTTTTTCCGATTTTCCTGCTTTATCCGATTTTCCTGCTTTATCCGCTTTTCCTGCTTTATCCACTTTTCCGAAAGAAAGAGAATACCGTAGACGTAAGATGTAACTAATTGAAATAATTTTATGAGTCGGGTATATTTGCGTTGATGGGTAAACCTCGTGTTGTAAGGTACTAAGGGATAAACGTTAAGAGTTATTGTGATTGCCTTGCCTTATGAAAATTCTCATAGGAGGATTACAGGAAAATGTATGTAGAAAAACTCGGAATGGTGGCGTAAATAAAGTCAAAATGAAGCTACCTACCTGTTAAGCTGGCAGTGAGTTACACATTTGTCCGCAGGACCATAAATACTGACTTTACACGAAGTTTGAACACTCAAAAAGGCCAAAATCCAACAACTAGAAGCAAAATAATGCGGATGAGAACTACTTTAATCGCAATCTTGACGAGCATGAAGACTAGTGAAAGCGCCCCTCGCCAATGTAATTTTTAGTATTTCGTTCCCGCGCCACCCGTCGACGTTTATAACCCTATGTATGTGTTGTCCAAGTGGCGGATTGCCGTTGTCGGAACGGAGAAAGCTGTGAAGTGCGGGAGAGCGCGCATGAGTTGCGTAAAGGACGTGATGTGGGTCGGCAGGATACGTGCGCGGGCGCCTTCCTGCAGGATCGGCGGCGTCGCGTAATTAGTGCTCGACGCCGCGCGTTACGTCACGTCCGCACCTGCCTGGCCCGCTTCCTGGTTCCTGTCCACTTCCTGCGCCGCTGACACTCCGCCTGCCTGCCTGCCTCCCTGCCTGGTGCTCCGTCTGCCCCTGGTCGCCGAATACACCTAAAGGCTGTTCACAGTATAGTGAGCACTTGTTACGGCCTTCCCAAAATCCATTAACCCCTAATAAATATATTTTATTGCAGCATCAGACGTTTACTTTTGAGAGTGGTGAAATGTATATACGCTGTGTTTATTAGTCATATTGCATTGTTTATATTAAAAAGTGGCTGGAAAATGGAAATTAGTCCAAAGGAAAAATTTAGCAGGGCCTTAAAAAGTGCCCACTTTACCGTGAATAGCCTATACATCAGCTATTCTCAAACTGTGTTCTGCGGAAAATTAAGGTTCCGTGTAAACCCCATAAGGGTTCCGCTAAATCGCCCGACAGTAAAATTTAAGAACAATTCATAACTTTGGTTATTGTGAGCGAACTTTCCAAATTTATAAACATCATAGTTAAAACATATTGGAGTACCTACTGAATATGTAATTTTACCTGTAACTGCAAAACGAGTGGTAGCCCTAGACCAAAACAGAAGTTTCTGATAATGTTAAAATTTTAAATTTAGGTATGAAAGTTTTTTTTTTTTTTTTTTTTTTTTGCCAAAATTAAAGTGTTAGGCTACCAAAACTTGCTGTTTTCAATCCTGATTTACTATGTTACGCGTCTGTATACGATTTTCAGTTCGTCCATTTCTCTCTAAAGCATGTTTTTGTGATACGGAAAATGGCTCAAACGGGTGTTTTCACGGTAATTTTTAGGTATGAACATTCCGGTACAAAACATTAAAAAAGGAATAGGAAAATGATTCAAACCTTAATTTTTTTATTATAACGTCATTAAGTGGTGGGGTCTCCGCTGAAAGTCTCATAGAGGCGCGTTATCGTCGGCAAAACTGCTCGCCAGTTCAGTGCTTTTCGCGTAGAGCCGATGAGAGAGTTGATAACACATGTCTTCTCAGTCGCCCTTAGCGCTCCTGCGATTTTAGGCCTCAGACGTAATAAACAAAATGTATCAATCAATCAAAATCATAACGCAGGTTGTGGCAGAAAATTCCATACATACATATCGGGGACAGATACATCTCAGCACAGGAGCAGCAAGTTGTCACGACGGGGG
>NQII01001792.1:141526-213352 GCA_002778355.1 Clitarchus hookeri
AGTAATGGCGGCGGCGACATGCGACGTGCGTCGCTCGCCGCAGGACAATGGAGCGGGCTGGGGGTGGCCTGCGTGCCGCGCATCGCAATCACCCCGCTCCCGGAAGTCGCCACCACGTGGGGCAACCGGCCCCGTCCAATACACTCGCCGCTTTCCATCCGCAGTGCACTTGTTATATCCGCACCTCCCACCGGCCATACGACATGCAGCCTGCACCTGACATACTGTGTGTCTTCTTTCACACGGTCGCTGGCGATACGATCCTTTTGTATCTTGCGACACTGACGTCATATTGCAACAATAACCAAACGAAACAGCAGAGAATACGCGCATATAATGGATTATATGTGTGATAACTTTACTACGGCAATATATCGATTCCGTTAATACGATATGAAACGGTATTAAGAGATGATAAGTACNCCCTTCCCCCCAAGCCACCGGGAGATAAAACACCTACAATTTTTCGGAACTTCCTGCATTCTTCTTCAATTTATTTATATTTTTTTATTGTATTAGTTGTTTACAAAGTTGTATCACAGACATATTTTATTTTCGTTATATATGTAGTTGTTGCACTGTTTATAAAAATACAAAATTAAATATTATGATATATGTACGTAGAGGCGCAAAGAACGTAAATATCCAAACTGCCAGAGGTGAAATTTCATTAGCGTGTCATAGCTTCAAAAAAAAAAAAATGTAGACGCGCGTCGTATTTTTTGTTTCCGGCACGAAATATAGAAGAATCGGTATTTTATAATCACAGAAATCAGATCCGTTTTTCATTAATACGAATAGTTTACACATATTGTTTCGAGGCTGTGTTTTCACTATACGTAATAGTATGGTTTATAGAGACAGAATAAAGGAGCGATAAGGGCGACAGTTGCGTGTGAGTTTTTCTTGGTACAGATTCTAAACTATATAACTTAAAGATGTAACCCTGTAGTTTTATTTGTGGAAAGTCTGTAGCTAAGTTCACTGCAGGGCCCTATTCTACTAATAATATAAATGCGAAAGGCTGTGTGTGTATGTTTATTACTATTCAGCTCCATAACGGCTAAACGGATTTTGATGAAATTTGGTATGTAGGTCATGGAATAGGACATATGGTACTTTTTATCCCGGCAAATAGTACGGGTCCTGTGGAAAACAACAAAACTTAATTCTGCAACGGCTGGGGACGTGACCGAAATATTTTTTTCCTCTGATGTCAGAGTTTATCAGGCCGCCCAAGGACCTCTGAAATCCCTTAACGACTACTATTAATCGATAACAACCGGGACCGAATATTTAACGTACCCTTTGATGCCCGGAAGCGCTCAGATGTTATGCTACTAAACGGTAATCCATCCAAATGTGTGCCGCTGGGAACGTTGCTTAACTTTGGTGATCGATTAAGATCCCTCAGCCAAGCGCAAAAAGTAGTACCTAGGTACACTTATTTCTAAAGCTACAACTTGATGAAACTCACGTTTGGATTTTCATACATCGACGCTAGAAAGCGGAAATGTGATAACTACGCGATAGTTGCACAGATACACTCCAAAAATAGTACCCTATTTCTTGGCTATCGGGTAAAAAATATTTCCTTCCTTTGGATTGCCGTAATCCGTTAAAAACCTAGGCCAACATAGTATAATTTTATAATTCTGTTTTCACATAAATTAATTGTATTTTCCAATTTATTAATTAGTGTATCACTGTAAAACTTAATTGTACCCAGGTGAAGCCGGGCCGGTTCGCTTGTCCCAAATAAGTGTTTCTGGTTATGTTTAAGAACTTCAAAATAACATTTTCAATGTAAGAGATGCATTTAGAACAAATCTGAAGCGCGATTTCTTCCGAGCAAAAACTGTTTGTATAATAATTTATTTTAAAAATGTAACTCATACAAACAAAAATCTAACAACTTAAGAGACGACAAATTTAAAAGATGCACATTAAATAACAATTTAAGAAATTCCATTTCCAGAATTCACTGCCAGCATTACTGGGAGTTCTGAAATACCAGTAATTTCTTCAGCCGGAACCCACCAAGCTTGACTGAAGCAGCACCACCGAGTCACCACAGAAATATTAATGAAACTCTCATATTACACGAAGGAATATATGTAATGCATGGGAGAAATTTGCTAGTTCTATAGATCAGTAGAAACACATTAACAATCACTGCAAGAGATTTCAGGAAGAAATTACATATGTTCCATTTATGAGTTATTTTCACAAAGCTATCTGAAATTCTAGTATTCCCAGCGTGTAAGATATATCCAGTAAATCTCCAGAATTTCGTTAGTTTCTAAAAAAATCTTAAGTGACTTAGGAACAGAGCAATACAGCTGGCATAAAAGTAAGCAAAAGTCTTGCTATATTTTTATAACCNAATCTTAAGTGACTTAGGAACAGAGCAATACAGCTGGCATAAAAGTAAGCAAAAGTCTTGCTATATTTTTATAACCTTGTCTACGTGTTCAGTAGACTGCCAATGCCCGCGTGATTCACTTGTAGTTAAGAAATGACCGCCGTACAACTCGTAAAAGTGAACACTAAACCTCATAAAGATTGGAGTTCTTGGACACTTTATGGGCAAGGAGGACAANATCTTAAGTGACTTAGGAACAGAGCAATACAGCTGGCATAAAAGTAAGCAAAAGTCTTGCTATATTTTTATAACCATGTCTACGTGTCCAGTAGATACCAGCGAACTGCCAATGCCCGCGTGATTCACTTGCAGTTAAGAAATGACCGACGTACAACTCGTAAAAGTGAACACTAAACCTCATAAAGATTGGAGTTCTTGGACACTTTATGGGCAAGGAGGACAANCGTACAACTCGTAAAAGTGAACACTAAACCTCATAAAGATTGGAGTTCTTGGACACTTTATGGGCAAGGAGGACAAGTTTTTTTTAACGAAGCTCATAGAGCACTAACACGATATAATGAATCACACGCTTGGACTGTATGGCAATCGTAATATTTTTTATATCGTATTTTCTTTAGCACCAGCTTGTCCTTGTTGGATGAGCATGTCGCAGCATGTATAGTAACGTTAACTTCGTGTTCCAAATTCGGGCAATATTTTTTTTTGCCAACAGCATATCGAAAAACATTTTACAGAAATACGGGGTTTGAAAGGTTACTACAATATCTGTGACTGCATTTTAATGCAATAAGAAGTATTCAAACGTGTTAAAACTATTCTTTTAATACGAAAAACGGATGTGATGGAAAACAAAATGTCCAAGTTAATGCTAGGACACGTGGTTTCACGGTTCTGATGGCGATGGGTTAGTCAGGCTTGCACAAAAGACAAAATCCTGTCTATGTCATCTTTGGTTTTTGGGTGTTTCCGGTTTGAAAGCTCTACTTGCTTTATTATTTTTTGGGTACTGTACATAATTACGCCACTTGCAACGGCAAAATTACTGGTATTCACAAGAGACACTGCAAAATTGTTAAAACAAAGAAGTAAATATGTAAATAAATAAACANCTAGTCAGGCTTGCACAAAAGACAAAATCCTGTCTATGTCATCTTTGGTTTTTGGGTGTTTCCGGTTTGAAAGCTCTACTTGCTTTATTATTTTTTGGGTACTGTACATAATTACGCCACTTGCAACAACACAGTCATCGGCAAAATTACTGGTATTCACAAGAGACACTGCAAAATTGTTAAAACAAAGAAGTAAATATGTAAATAAATAAACACCAATAATTGCTCTAATGTGCAAAAAACACCAAGATTCCATTAATTTAGCTATTTCACTTCTAAGAAAATGTGAAGAAATTTAACTACGTATTATTTACGTTAAACTATCAGCATTACGCAACTACGGGCATTGGATTTTTTTAAGGGCTGATTTCGAAAGTGTTTTATTACGGTTAGACCTAAGAATTCTATACATGATATATAAAATGTTAATGTATAACTTCCATGCATTTCGGACGTGCTTTGATTAGCAATGGAATTTAAACCCGTTGAGATGAAAATTATCGCATTTAGAATTATTTAGATTTACGTCACCATGGCTGAG
Organism: Clitarchus hookeri; assembly: GCA_002778355.1. Lineage (NCBI taxonomy): Eukaryota > Metazoa > Arthropoda > Insecta > Phasmatodea > Phasmatidae > Clitarchus > Clitarchus hookeri. The sequence continues at coordinate 145,566 of NQII01001792.1, forward strand.
CCAACGTGACAAGTTAACAACCGTGGCCACGTGTTATTTTGTGAATTTTTAAAATTTGATTTAAATTTCGACGATATGGTTGTGAGGTATTTCCCCACCCTTCGCCTTCCTCAATTTCTTCAGTCTTTACATCGACATCGAGCAAAGGTTCAAGCTGATACAGCTAGAACTATTCGAAAGCTTTCCCGGCGACTTAATTGCCAAGCGCCACTACGCCAGTAAACTAGTCTACTAGGAGTCACTGCAAGGCTTAAAAATGACGACTGTGAATCAGCCTATTTATCAGCATGTAAACACACGATAAGAGGGTGCAGTTATAAAACGTGTTTGTGATGTGCTTACAATCTAAATTCATCATGAGACCTCTAACTACTTATCGAACGGCTGAATGCCAAATCGCATGTTATCTAAATATAAATATATATTAATTCTTTTTGTGGGAATTAATCTTCCGTGAGATAAAATTACACCAGATTTTATCGACCCCAGCGAGACATCTGTCACGCTTTTAAGAGACAGCGATTACACAATAACACAGACCTCACTCAGACACGTTGGACAGTTTTTTAATAAAACGTTTTCTGCTGCATCTCTGCACACCGTTCGGCGGCCTACCCAGGCAGCCACCTTAAACATGATAAATACAAGAATTACAACAATAAATTTGAAAGAAACCGAACATTCCAGCCGAAATGGCTCTTTCAAGTTGACACAATGTTGGAGGACCAGAAATCGTGAACTAGTGAAACAGATTTAAAAAACTTGAATCAACTGGGGAAAAATCAGCAAAAACCCCAATGGTTAGAAAATTAATACCTAAATACTAAACCAATGAAATTGTGCGAAAAAAAGGCATGTTAATAACGGCAGGATGCAGGAAATGATGTAATGGAAGAAACAAGAAGTAAGTTAGTTGTATTATAAGGAAGTGCGGCTCCTTAGGACCGTAATTTATTTAGTTGCAACTACGGAACACGATGGCGTGCTATACATGTGTTTCGTCGCGGCTGACACATTTTTTTTTAACTATCAAGACACTTTCGGAATATTTTAGCAACAGGCAGTGGTGAATAGCACTATACATTTTTTTTTTCGGAGTGGGTCTTTACTGCTGTTCATTTCTTTTGGATAACATCTTCCGCCGTATTGAAATATTCAAATATACAGCATAATAAATAACATGATAGAAATTCATTACTTTTACAAAATATTTGCCTACAAAATTGGCAAAATATGTTAAATTCCTCGTACGGGTTTCTGGAAAAAACCGTGCCCATCACATCCTTACAAGGAAGTGGCAACGTCAGTTATACAAGTTGATTGTGACTTGACTTACCGACGCGAACGTGTTGACCGGTTCATTCCAATTTCTTCTACGGGGCGTGAAAAGCAGTTAAGCAGTGCTCTCAGTGCAGATGTTCGTTAGAGCTCAAAACATTTCCCACAGCGTAAAACTTTGGCGGTAAACTTGCCTCATTCCCCCTTCCTTCACCCCACCAAGTTTGGGCGGTGCAAACCTCCGACCAGTCAGAGCATTCGTTTTCCGTTTCTCCACACCCCGAGATGATGCGCGGGTCTTTGTCCGCAATACATATTCGTTTATTATAATTAATTATACGAATAATCAGTTCTAAGCGCTACCCTCGGAGAAGCAATATGGCCGGGAGAGGCGATAGAGCGTAGAGGAATAACGAGGGTGAGAGCCCGTCTCCCAGCTTCCGGCCTGGACCACGTGTGTGGTCTGCAAACAGATGGTTCTCTGCCGACTTACCAACTCCTTGTGATTAAACTACTTAAATTAAAATTTAAAGCATTGCCATATTCAACATGCTGTTTCCTTTCCCGGAAGTGGATCCGTTTTCACATGCCGTGGTGAGGTGGTGACACTGCATCTTCACTGAAAATTATTTGCTGTGTTTTCCTGCGTGTTTTATTATTTTTAATTTTAACAGCCAACTTGTCTTTACTCGGTAAATATATACTATTCTATAAATTAGCTACACTTTCTTAGGCTGGTATAGTTTTTGTTTACTATTGTAAATAGTGGCATTCCGCGTGTATGTAAAATCGTGTTACCAAAATGAACACAACACGCTGGTAAACATGATGGCTGTGCTAAAGAAAGACACGAGTGGCCAAGAAGGCTAGGGTCTGGAGCAGTGGCGCGCCTGCGTGGGCTGCGTCCCCTGCTCGAATAGGAAATTTCGACTCCTGCCCCAGAAACTGGTTAGACTTGCGTAGTATGGTCACTGCGTGGGCCGCCCCGTTGATGGTTCTCCAGTGCATTTAGTGGAGGACGTCCGACATGAAAGACGCCGACGCTTCCTTTTTAGCCTCCTGTCCTGTTTCAGATAAATAGGTATGTGGGCTTGTGAGACCGCAGAGTCTCTCTGGGTAAGTTGAGTGACTTACGCCACTTGCCACTTGCTTTCTAGCCTAAGGTTATGTCCCAACCGACCACGCTGCGCATGACTTTGCCAAATGGCTTTCCATCGCCATCATAGGCTAATGTCGAAGAAGCTCTTTAATATGTATCGCCCAAGTACCTTAGATTAAGATTTTCGTTAAATTTGACGCCTAAAAGGTATATTGTTATCTTATTTTTTCATTACGGAAGCCTTTGTGTAATATAAACCCATAATGGAAGAAAAGGTATGTTTGTAAAATATCAAAATATTTTATTTCTCTTTCTTTCAATAAGCATTGCGGTAGCTGCATAATGGTACTAGAAAAAAAACGTAGAAAAATAATGTTGACTGGTGCACCCTAGGGCAGAGCTTCTGTGGTGTGACACTAAGATGTAGCAGGCTCAACGGTTGTTTTCAGAAGGATTTTATTTGTGAACCAGCTGTATAAACAAACAGAGACTTTTTAGTCACAAACTGTAAATTAGGTCAGAAGCCTGAGACATGCTGGGTGTTATTCGCTGCCCAAGGGTGCACCACTCATACGTTGCTTTTTCTGCACTTTTTCTTTCAGTGATACTTATTTATGGACCTTACGTAGTGCTTGTTCGCCCAGTACACAGCGGTAACGTTTTAAGGGTGTTACAAATAGAGTTTACCTTTTCGCCACGTGTAAAAATTAGCATAGCTATGCGGACCTAGTAACATCGCTGGGTCGATAAGAGGACGATGTAAAATTAATTAAAAACAAACAAGGTATTATCACACCAATTCTCACTCTGTGTGCGTAGAAAACAAAATGCAACTCTTTCCAGTAGTCACTAATTCAAGCATTGTGCTTTTAATTAGACAGTAAGACATGGAACTACTTTTCCTAGTTCGTTGTGAACTCGTTGGTACTAACGTAATATATATGGTATTACGGCTGTTTTTTTTTACTAAAGGCTGATTTCTTAAGTGTAAAGTTAACTTGGAGCCGGCTATAATTTATAAACTAATTTAAAATTAACCACAAATTGTAAACTGCAACAAAAGCATTACTAATAAAGTAGTTTCAGACGTGTGTCAGAGGGCATGTACATTGTACACACAGTTGGCGTTAAACTGATGCCTAGGCCAGTGTGGGAAATATTTAAATAAGTGGTAATGTACAGAACTGTGAAGACTGCAGCGATGGATGTTTTTGCGCTACTGTTACGGCGTGTCTGACGACACCGAAGAATAAACGTGGAAACCAGGCGCTGTTGTTTGGGCACTAACTTGCGTCCATGACGCCAACCCCACCACCGTCTTTGGGTCACGTACAAGTTTGTCGAGGCGTCAATTTCCGTCGCCCGCTGTTGCGACCGCGCACTTTTCGCGGGTGCTGGGTTCAGAATGAAGTCTGCGTGTGCTGCTCCTAGACGCTCGGGCTGTGTCGACCTATTGACTTTCGAATAATGTTTTCCGACGATTTACGAATTTACTAATTTGCTAGTTCGCGCGCTGTTAATTGAGTACTTTGTAAATCGGCATTTGGAAGGAAAAAATCATAATTTGATATTTTCAGCGTTAACACTGACGGAAATTGTAATTGCATTTCTGCAAGAGAATTAGGGAAAGTAGTTGTGTGATATTGCAATGGTTCTTGCAATCGGGGTTAGTGACTATCTCAACTGTTATTATAGGCGTACGCCATTGCAACAGTGTTCTCGCTGCAGAAACGTTGCACCTGTTGTCGTCGAAGGAAGCTTGCTGTATTCGTACGTAGTCCGTGTATGTCGGATGTCCCAAATTGTTTGACGATCTCTTTGAACGCGAATAAAAGAAAAACTATTAAAGACAATCTGGTGGGATTGCTTGCATTTAACGCTATAAGGACAACTCTGTGTGTGTGTGTGTGTGTGCGCGTGTGTGTGTGTGTTATTTCGTCAGTAAAAAGTTCGTTGTCGCTGCACATGTTCACAACCCACCCACAAAATTTGACACGCCTATCTGGGTTGCCTTAATTTACTATAGCGTGAAGTAATGGGGAAATGTAGTCTTCACTGTACTTGGTTTATTATGCGATGGACATTTGATTTACTGACATCTCACTCACGAGCAGCTTGCCGTACGGACTTTCGTACTTCCCGGAGGAACGTGTGTATGCGTGCAACACAGCCCCAACACTTTCTTAGTCTGTTGTCTCTCTCTTGCTACTGGACCGTCCTTTCTTCGCATCACAAACATTTCCGCCCTTCTTTAAATTGTCACGTAATCGTGTCGCGATATCGAATTCTGCCCCCCGTCGTCTTTCCACCTTAATCGTATTCCCACACGCCAATAACACTTTAAAATCCACTTAAATTGCTTGAATGAAAACCTTGTCACCTCTTAATTCCTCTACAATTGTAGTGATGCCACTGGTGGCTGTAAACGGAACTAACAGCAGAAATGGCTACACGCGCTCGCTCACGCCCGCCTTTGTCCTTATAGCATCAAATACAAACACTCCCATAAGATTTTCTTTTATAACTTATATCTTGTTACCGTACAAATAATTAATACCTTTATTTGTAATACGCGCTTTATCTGTTCCAGCCACTGTGTTTTCGTATGTGTTGTCTTCGTTCTTTCGTTCATTAATTTTGCCTTTTTCTTCATATATCATCCTCGTTGTTTGTTTGATACTCACTCTGGTTGTGTTATGTCGTTTTTCTTGTAGTTGTGATATATTACTAGATTTCGTCTCTGAATTTTATGTTGACAACAGTTAACTCTGGCTCGTTTCTATTTTTTTTTTTTTTTTTTTTTTTTGCGACTCTGACAGAATGTCGCAACGGCGTTGTCTCTTTAATAGTAGTTGATGTAGTAAAAAGTACTTTCAATTTCGTTGTGTTTATGGCTAGATGTAAACATCCCAATTGAGTCATTTGTTGTTTATTCTTGAAGAGTATCCCCCCTCCCTACAACCTGCTCTGTCTCTCTCTCTATCATCCTGATACAATTGACGTACCTCATAGCCCTGCGGAGGGTTTATATCGCCTCCGGATAATCCCCGTAACTTTGTCTTCATATGCATCATATTCTTTTTAGGACATGGCTGTGCAGTATTTTTAAAAATTACTCTCCGCGCCTGTCTTGTCGACTCGTCTGCCAAGCAGAAATGATTGGCAGGGCGCGGCGTTGCCAAAAATAGCGGCGTTGAACGGCAGAGCGGCTGGCAAAGCCGCACGAATGTATCTGTGATTCCCCCCTCACAGTGCGCTTCACAGGCGCGTCTTTCAGGTTCGGTGGACCGTAAATGATTGGAGGATATTCTGGGAGCAGCTGTTGCGTCAGGCCGCGGCCGATAGCGGCGCGACCACGCTGCGGGCTAAAATTTAAACTCTGGCGGCTGCTCTCGGTACATTACCAATTTTAGTAATGCGCCGTGTGGGGAGGTATTTTTTCAAAAAGTGTAAATATAAAACCGCACAGTGCATTTATCATACTTATTCAGTTGTGTTTTAAAGTAACAGGTTTTAGTGTAAACTTGGTGGAGATAGAATCTGTTGTGGTTTACGTTTCATAACACATCATACATTGTCAGCTGTTTTACCGAATTTAGCACAAACATGCATGAGCTTTCCTTCTTATCCAAACAGTTTGTACAGTGTTTTAATGCTGAAAATTAAATTCGTTCGTTCGGGCTTAACTCAGTCATGTACCTCTGGATTAAAACTGCTGTTTTATTCGGAATTTCTCAGCTCTGAAGCAAATTGTATTCTGTATGATTTTTCTTTCTCCTCTTTGAAAGGTACACACGCGGCATATACTAGAGATTAGGTAGACCGATTTACTTCTTCTGCTCATGGTCAACAGTTATGAACTTACTTGTTTGTTTGACTTTTCAACAGACTCTCCTCTTTTTTCATAAATAAAAAGTTTTTACCAATTTGATATTAATTCAGGTGCAGTATAGCTAGGTTATAGGAAGTGTAACAGTGTTTCAAAGCACCTACTTACATAAACAGTGTTCTAACCTAAATCCTATTGACGTTATTTTTATAGTACTATTGGCAGGAAAGCAGTTCAATGTTTGATTGAACACGGAGAATTGCCACTGCGCAGCTCACATGCTCACTCTATACCGTTTATCCTGTACGACACACATTCATGGCATGCCTCTAAGCTCATTGGTCAGAGGTATTGCCATGGTCGTCTATTTAACGTTACAATTGCGAATTTCGATGTAGTATTTCTCACGTTTTGCTTGTGCTCGCTGAAACACATCAACTCGTGGCATTTAACGAAACATACTCTGTAATAGTAGCAGCATTTCATTAAAATGCCACATTTATAAATAATGAAATATAAAGTTTTTACGCGATTCTTTGAAATATTCTATATGCTAAAAGCGAAACGAAGGCCCCACGTTGTCGTGAGTTGTACATACCGCCGAAGGCTGGGTTTGGTTTAATCAAAAGGAATGTTTGAAATCTTGCACGTTGAGTTTGTAATCGTGTGCATGGTCAAACGCAACAAAATTTAGTGTGCAAGCACGTGTTCTCGTGTTAGAAAATAGCAGGGAGCTTCAGATCGTTACTGTCTACTTTGGCCATGCGCATCACGTCTACGCATGTTCATTTTCGAAAATACTTTTTTTTTTTTTCAGAGTGAAGAGGCTAATATATATATATATATACATATACAAAATCGTTTAAGTACTATAAGGAAATGTAGACATTTACTATTGTTATTATAAAACAATATTCTCAGCTGAAGATTCCATATAGAGGCGTGTTGGTGACGAGAAGACTGCACGCGAGTTTTGCGCCTTGCGTGGAGGCAATGAGGTGTCTGATGGGTGTGCTTGTATCACCCTTAGCAACTAGAACAAAAACGCACCTCCAGTTAGACTCTCCATCTGCACTGGGCTCGATGCAAGAGCGCCTGTAATTAGTGAACTAAGGACAGGGTGTAAGCAAAGAGTGCTAATTTGATAGTTTTTCAGGTAAACAGAAAAGTAGCATCGTCTGCACTGAAAATTTAGCTTAAGCCTTAGTAGGGTCATCTTGTAACTTACTTAAAGTCGCAGTGGTTGAAAAATATATTACTTGGCCAAATAATCTGTGCAGTTGGGGAGGGGTGGAACCCAAGCGCAAGCGTAGCATTTAGAGGGGTCGATGTACTGTGAGTAGGGGAAATATATGATTGATAGCTTTCTATGCGAGCGCGTGCACATCGACTGCATAGAAATTATGGTTGTAGCTATACTGGCCACCTGTAACTGTAGCCGAGCGCTTTCATCCCTTCCTGAAGTGGGAAGGGAGGCGACGATGTAACCTTGTGTGGTTAACATATTTTCTGGATGCACACGTGTCTCGGTTGAGTACAACTGCAAAATAAAATAAAACATTTTTACTGGGGGAGCCCCTTTTTGCGTACCCCTCCCCTTAATACCGCAGCGTATAAAAAATTGAGAACTTAGCTTTTTAACAAGCAAGAAAGGACACTTTTAGTAGATATTTTTTTAATGCAACTTAACTTGGTTCTGTTTCTCACATTTTGTCTTGGACTAATTACGGTAGTCTTGCCCTATGGTTGCAATATGGGAGCTGCGCTGTAGACACTCATGTCCCAACATTGGACTGCTTGTCCGCCAATATCACTATAAAAAATCGTGTCGATAGGTTTTAAGGTTAGAACACTCTATGTTTGGAAATGTTTGCACACTTCCTCTAAGGTACCTAGTAGAACATACTGAAGTTGTCAATTGTATTCATATAAACAGGTGGGTGTCTGTTGGGAATTANCTCTAAGGTACCTAGTAGAACATACTGAAGTTGTCAATTGTATTCATATAAACAGGTGGGTGTCTGTTGGGAATTCAAATGTAAACAAGCTCGTTCATCACGCTTGTCCATGTGACACAGTTGTATTGGCGATGGGCGAATGTTGGGGACACGCGCAGAATACGAAAATCGGTTACCATCTTATTTAGTCTATCGAGCTGATAACGAACATCACACATCGCAAGATTCGGTTCTTCGAGAAGCGATTTTGGCAGAGTGTAGCGCACCCCTACAGGTCTGGCCTACGACGCCGGCCGTAACGGGCCGCATGATTCACAGCGACGCCGCTCAATCATCTCGTTCACGCCGACCCGTTATCTATTTGGCCTGGCAGTCGGGTCGCACGTCACCCGCTGCGTCGCGGCTGTCGTCACTGCGCCCCGCGAAGTGCCGCTGTCCGCCTGCGCGCATCTCCACTTATTCACTATCCACTGAGCGCCTGTGATGACCTGCTTAGTTTCTCCCATACCGATCGTTGTCTTGTGTATATGGCCTTCCGAAGTCGACATGCGACGCAGACTGCGATATTTGTCAGATATTTTAATCATTTATAGGCTGTTCGCGGTAGTGAGCACTTTTGAGACTCGAGCTACTTTTTTCCCTATCAGCGATTTTTTATCGTTCCACCACTTTTTGTAATAAATATTGCCGTGTAAGTAATAAACATAGTGTATATATTTCACCGGACTCAAAAGTTAACGCGTAAGGCTACATTAAAATATATGTATTGACTATTGTTCCAAATGAGAGGGCTTCGAAAAGTACTCACTTTGCCGTGAATATCCTATATATGATTATTGTTATAACTGATGAGCATGGCTAGGTTTGTGAAGGGATAAATGTTTTGTTAAAATAAAATAATTTAATTTTTAAATTTATTGGCAGTGCCACAAACATGCATACATGTATGTCTTTCCAGTATGATATCACACACACTATTACAGTGCTGAGCGCAAGAATCAGATTAAGCTTATNCATACATGTATGTCTTTCCAGTATGATATCACACACACTATTACAGTGCTGAGCGCAAGAATCAGATTAAGCTTATTAAAAAATAATGAAGTCTAATTCTCTACGTCAGTAGGAGCACACAAGTTGTATTAGTCTCGTACAAATTCCTCTCGCCTCAGTCGCGTTGGTGGATCAAAGACACCGCAGCACTCTGCCGGAAGCACCACCCAGATTGCTCACCGCAGTTGCCTCGAGCACGCAGGTCGCTGTCCCCGCGCTAAAAATAACCGTCTTCAGTCGTCGACTCGCCAGGAACATTCGCTGGACACTGAAGTCCACAACACTCTCCAAACACTATTCGGCGCGGTAAAGAGCTGTATTTATACGAGTGCCGAACCTTTGCAGAATATTATTACTGGAGACCCGGAAGTTTCGCGAATTCATCTGAGGACAAGTTAAACTACAACAACCTGTACATTTGAGTTGCTATCTCTATTGGATCACATTTTGTTAAGCACGCCTCGGACCGCTTTAGACTAATAACGAACTTGCAAGGGAAACAAGAACCGAATACTGTGATCCCTGCTCTGGAGTTAAATTGGACCAACAATCGACGAAAAACTAACTGAGGCTTGAGTACATAAAATATTGTGGAGTCTAGCTTGCTGCCAAATGAATTCGCGACATTTCCGGGTGTCTAATTATTACTCTTGGACGCTCAAGTCAATTTTGCATCGAGGCGTTTCTCAGTAGGTGACCCCTTGTTTGGCATTGAGACGTTTCTCAAAAGGTAATACAGCACTCTACATACTCAGTGGTGTTACATCACCGCCAGGTGTCAACTGCCAATGAAGCAGGTGCTTTGTAGCAATGTAACCTCTTCCGTCCGCACTGCTCCAACTCTTGCTGTACTAATCTCGCTTTCCAGACACTGCTGTCACCTTGGGTGTAGGCGATAGGCAGGGGGCTGGGGAAAGCATACAGTCGCCTCGCAAAGTTGTTTCCGGCCCCCCACTGAAACTTAAATTTCAGTAGTAAACTTACTGAAGATTGTTTTGTGTACATAAATCTAGTTATTTAGATCGTCTTAAAGAAGTTATCAATACAAATTTTAATGTAGCGTTTTGTAAGTCGCGTTTCTCCTTGAAAACAATTCGTTTGTTTATCCCTGGTAAAATCTTAAACCATTGCGACAGTCAATTTTTAGTTATGGCTGTATTGTAGTAAATGGAATATGCCATTCAAATATAACTTTTGTTAAAATTGTCGCAGAAACTTAATTCAAATTTCAATTTATTTGCAATAAGTACATATATAGTTTCAATTTCAGTATGCAAGACTAGATAGGATGAGGAAAGCAGGAAAGGGCCGTAACTGATAACGTCATGTGTGCCGACCCGCTCCGCTGCCTCGTGTTAAGGGTCATTTTTTGACATTTATGGGACAGAAAAAAGAGGTCAGCTTTCTCAGTAGGGGCCGGGGCGATGTAGTGGTTAGACTATTCGCCTCCCACCTAGGTGAACCGGGTTCGATTCCCGGCGGAATCGCTACTGGATTTTTGAATGTGGGAATCGTGCCGTACGATGCCGCTGGTCGGCGGGTTTTCTCAGAAATCGCCCGTTTAACAGCCGCTCAAATCTCTCCATATCACTCAGTTACGCGATTTGGTGCGAAGGGGGAGGTGAGAGAATCTACACACCACAAAGGCAGAGCAAGCCAGGACCCCTGCAGATACATAAAAAATTAATGTGATGATTATTAATTTTATAATGAAACTGTTTGACGTGTGTGTAAATAATTATTTTAATAAAGACATTAAAATTTAATTGAGGTGAAACCGACAAGTATGTTCGTTATTGTTTGTATTGGGAGCGCCTAATTGGCTAGAACGTTTTGTTGCGGTTTGGATCCGCGGTCTTAGAAATGCTTTCCTGTTTTTAACATTGGCGGTCTGAGAGAGTCTTCTGCGACCTTGGGCTTCTCACGAGAGCGCGAGACTGGCAGTTTATTGTTGTTAAGACTCGCTGCCGGAGAGTAATTCTACGAGGTTCTCGGTGTCTCGCGATATTTCATAATGAAAAATCGGCGTGTTTGGTTTATAACTTCAACTCGCAAAGAAACAGTGGAAAATTTAATTAATCACTGAGGCGACAACGTAGATGTGTATTTCTCGTTTAAAACCAGGACCCAGCGAGGTGCAGGAAAGCGAACGTCACACCATAGTTTATAAAGTACGCAAAATAAACTTCTTAATATTTTTCCTGCGAAAACTCCACCATGTTTATATTGACATGTACCTAGTGAACAGTAAGTTCGAGTATGTTAACGCTTGATTAAAGAGGCAGTGTAAAATTGTTCTAAATATAAATACGCTGCCGTTACGCTAATGTACCGTCATTTTTAAAAACCTGTTTCATTTTCTTTAACAATCAACTGTATTAACTTTTTACAAAACCATAAGACAAGGAAACACATTTTCCAATTTCCTAGGAATATTCCTCAATATTTTCAGCTAATGTTTGCGATAAAATATATGTTTTTTTTTTCTTACAGAGGTTGCCTTTGCAAATTTGCCGTAACATGGTGCACCCTAAATTCCGAAACTTGGTTTTACAACTGCCACTGTTTGTAAAGTAAAAAATAATAATCTTAAATTTTCTTNGCACCCTAAATTCCGAAACTTGGTTTTACAACTGCCACTGTTTGTAAAGTAAAAAATAATAATCTTAAATTTTCTTTACAGCTTAGGAACCGTATTGTATCGGACGAGAAATTATTAAAATTACTTTTTAAAAAGGTGCTCCTCTAATGGGAGTTGAAAACTACCCCCAGTGCCATCTATCAGCATTTAATCCACAATCTTCTGGCCACGGAGTCGTGTTTGCTACCACTTGACCACACTCTCTAAAGACGGTAATATATTACTGAGTTTCTTATACAGTATTCAGCTTCCAATGAAATATTATCAGTTTGGTGGTGCCATTTAAACGCTTTTTCGTCGATCACACAGTAAAATAGCGCAGTCCTGTCATTCTTTGCTGAAAGACCGCGTAAAATCCAGCTAAACATTACATGTCATATTACATACATTTTTCGTGCTGGAAACAGTACTACGGTACTTGATATTTGTAATGTTTAAATGTGTCTCACAGACTTTCCATTTGCAATATTGCTGGATTAAATGTAAGAGTTTGAGAAATTAATTAAATACAATCAACCCTCAAGCATTGCTTAAATAATGATACTAATTATGTGAGTGATAGGGTGGACCTCGTCCTTAGAAATAAATTGTGAAACGTCAGCTTCGTAATGTACATATGTTTCAGTTCATCGTATTTTAAATGTTTTTTATTCAAAATTATTAAGTGATTTTTAAAATTACGATTTTTTTTTGTTTAGGTAAAAATATTTATTGTAAATTTTAAGAAGCGTGTGTTGGATATTTATATTTTTGTCATTCAATCCGTTGGCACATAATGATCTATCAGATTTTTTTATTGAAAATGCAAGGTTCTTTGCAAGAGAATGGTGCTCTAAGGCAATGCCATGACGTTTAAAAATGGTCAGTGGAATGAGGGGGTAGGTTTACTTATTACCTAGAAAGAAACCGTTTTGTGTTTTCCAGGATTTTGTTTTCCCTTGACCTTAAACTATGTTCTGGGTACCTCGGTGAAAACGTCAGGTAGGTGTGGTAGTGAATTAGTCGCATCGGCGAGTTGGGGTCTGTGAGCAGGTAGTGACAAAAGTCAAGTTCATGTTTCTTTTTCTCCTCTTGAAAAGTCAAAGTTCTATACTCCAGTCACGTTTTAAACTCAAGTTGCCGTATATGGTTACAAGTTTTTAAGTTGCTCCCTAGTCTTTCTCTAACGGTACAATGAGCGGAGAACTTAAATAGAAATAACAGGTTTAGTAAATACAGTGAAAGCACGGGAAAACAAGTTCATTTAAATTTCGTGTTTCCTTATTCGTAGTGAAGCCTGAGTATCAATTTCCACGCTTTGTGCTTTGAAGATTATTGAAAGGAAGTTTAGTTATTAATTTCCTCACAAGCTATGTTAATGTCGAAGGCGTATGGAATGAGCTATAAACCCCTGCATCAGCATAAATGACTTCAATCTGCAGTTTACTTGTAAACGAGATCACTATGATTGGCTTATTCGTTGCTGTGATGTGAGCGGAGTCTTATAGTATTGCCAAAATAGTTCCAAGTCTCCGTAATTAATCCAAAAATCATATTTTTTGTTTGGTAAGCTTTGGTTAAGTGCAAGGGTCGCTTAAGAAAAATTCTGGCAGATCCCTATGGGCTGTGCTAGAATTTGTCACTTTGTCTTCAGTATCTCTTTATCATGTCTTTTCCTACGACACCAAGCCGTGGGATGTCCAAAGGTGCCCGACCTGTATATTACGAATAAAGGCACTATAAAGTGCTGTGAATACGCTAATTTTTAACTTTTCCTTTTTTATAATGTTTACTGTTTATTATTGTGATGTCTGTACGCCAGTTTGGAATACAAAATTTTTTGTTTTTCACATATATTTTCCTATGTTACTTAAACGACGTACTTGCATTCAGTAGACTGTTCATCAGTTTATAAATTTATTCATTAAAAATAATTAATTACGGTATTTTATTTGAAATACCGGAAGTGTAGGTTTAAAACAGACTTTTCGTCAGTAGTTACATCCATTTCGATTCGGATCGCTATTGCGCTCGTGTTCACGTTTTTCACACGTTTTTTGGCTAGAATATTCTTCTTCTATGGGGCAGCTCGCCGAGGAACCACATTATAAGAATTAACCATAACCAAGGGACAATGGGAAATTAAGGGACAGGATGTCGTCACATGGTCACGTGCACCAATCAGAGTGCAATGTCCAATGGACACAGCTTGGAACAAGTCAGTTGTAGCAGTGCCCTTAATGTGGCTCTGCTATGCATTCAATACAGTGGCCAAAATTTCCGGCGTTTCCTAAGACTATTATTAAAGATGGTATAGGCTGTTCACGTTTGAGTACTTTTGAAAGCCGTGTTCAGGATCTAATTTTGCTTTTTATTTTGTATCCTTCTGCTATGTGTAAAATTAACATATTCGTGCACCATCCAAGTAAAACAACGGAATTGTTAGCAGTGTAAATGTGTTATAGGCTGTTCACGGTAAACTGAGCACTTAATGAAAGCCCTGCTTAGGATGTACTTGTATGCACACTTTGTATTCATGCGCCCTGTGTAAAATTAACGTTCCATTTGGACTGATCACGTTCCTCGTCCGTCGGCCAAGTGAATTTTTGAAATTTTTAGAAAAGTAAATACCTTACCAATTTGTTAATTCTTACATTAATGCATTAAAAACCTAAAGCTAAATAAATAATTTCAGGGTTAACATATACTTAACCTCAGTGGCGTGTAGTGAACTTTTGCAGAGTAGGATGGCGTTAGCTCTGTGCTGTACCCTGCCGCTTGCTTGCACTTCCACCACTAAAACGTAGCTCGGCAGCTGACGCCACAGGACGTGTGTAATGGGTCCCTTGCTGCTCGCTTGTGAGTGGTCGGAACGCATTCAGGTTCCCTAGTCTGCACGGTGGTTACTGGCTCCTGCTGCGTGCACCGGGGATGTACAGGAGTGACCAAGCACCGGCTTACCTTGCAACAGTTCACCAGACGCCACTGAATTAACTAACAATTTTAACTCAACGTTAAGACACGGAACTACTTTTCCTCCGTCGTTACCAACCTTACTGGACGCGTGCCAACCAGTGTGTCCGTCAAAGTACATGTAGATAGGGGACAGTGACATTTTTGAAAGGTTGATTTCAAAAGTGCTCACTTTACCGTGAACAGCCTTTACTAATATGCAAATAATTCATTCTTAAATGTTTATGAAACAAGAAATACTACCTTCAGTGGCCATAATATAAATATTACACTCACAACGCGACGGGAAGTGTTAGGAACTATTTTTATTAATCTGCTGCCAGTTTAACTAGGAGCCTTAATGCCAGTGTGTGATTAGTATATATTAAGTTAGAGGAATCAGTTATTTTTAAGGTTTGTTTCAAAAGGGTTTACTTTATCGTGAACACCTTTTATTTAACCTTATTCTGGCATGTCCGTGGTAATCTTGTTTAATAAAGCACTTCTGAGGAAAATCAAAATATATTATCTCATTTGTTCCGTAACTAATGCACTGATACGAGATCAGTAGTTATAAAAAGGGCATTTAGCGCCAGAGTCTGAGGGATGCGGAGCCGTGGCGGTCATCTTGGATGACATCGCGCCGAAGCCTCCTGCTCTGCCATTCCACGCCAATAGCGTCGGTCGTCTTGAATTTCCCTTTTTTCCCCTCCTACTCTAGTACTGCGGCCCGAAGAGCTCGCAGCGGCAGGCGAGGATACACTAGGCAGCCGCCGGGGGTCGAACGCTGACCTGGATCTCGCAAGTGGGGCACCGCGGCTATGCCCATATAAGGCCGGGAGCGGACACCTGGCCGGGGAAAGTGGCCTGCCTCTCGCGGCCGCCTGTGCTCCGTCCTCCGTCCTCAGCCCGCCCGCCTCGTCGGTTTTACTTTCGTCGCCCGGGTCCGCGGTTCGAGGCCCGCGTTGCCGCTATAGCTCTTGGCTGCGGCACGGCGCGTCTATAGTTTATTCACGGTTTCTTTACAAGTTTTAAAATAAACCCTTGAAAAAATCCCCCCCTGAATGACGTGTTTGGTTGTTTCCTAAATATGTCGTGCATCACAAGCATTTTATACTTCTTTTAAAACGAAAATATTATTTTGATTAAATTGAACTTTTAATAAAATTTAACTATAAACTATATTTCATTTGTAATCAATATGAATTAAAATAAGGGAAAAATAGNCTGAATGACGTGTTTGGTTGTTTCCTAAATATGTCGTGCATCACAAGCATTTTATACTTCTTTTAAAACGAAAATCTTATTTTGATTAATTTGAACTTTTAATAAAATTTAACTATAAACTATATTTCATTTGTAATCAATATGAATTAAAATAAGGGAAAGATAGNTTGAACTTTTAATAAAATTTAACTATAAACTATATTTCATTTGTAATCAATATGAATTAAAATAAGGGAAAGATAGGCGTGTTGGTAATGCCTGGTAAAAAATAGTTCTAGTGCAAAATATTATCAAACTACATGCGCACGAATGCGGTGAGTTGTCCCTTTGGTGTAATTTTGTAGGCTTGGTTAAGCTTAATTTGCACGAGGCGGAGGTATACCCTGGAAATAGAACTTTTAGGAAGGCTTCAGAAAAGTTGGAAGTAAGTTTGAATGAACTTTATCCCTAACACTGAACGCTGTTCAAATGTAGTGAGTATTTTCTATATCCTAGCATGCTATTGTGTGATACCCTGAAAAAACAATGAAAAACGCGCTCGGTAACACTTTTTGTAAAACAAATTTACATTATGTTATGATCTAAATATATTATATTATGCTAAACAAATAATAACGCATAATGAGTATATTTAGCTCCAGTTCAAAATTACTATCGAATTTCACTAGAGTACTCTAATTTGCAGAAACAGAAGTTAAATCCGAACTGCAAGCGAGCTAATAGTCGGTTTATAAATAAATAGCTTCATGGCATTTCTGTGACTGGAAGGAATTGTTTAGCATAAAAATTTAAATGTGAAATCCACTTCGTTACAAAAATAATGCCCATTTTTTATTTTTTTTTTTTTACTGATGAGGTATTTTCTTAAAATTTCATAAGAACGTAAAATATACGTTTAAAACATAAGAAACATGTTTAGACACTTTACGCATCAGCAGCTTAGAGGCGAATTCGTAGACGAGGTCACTGAAGGATTGCATTTGGACGACGAGGCGATCACGCATAAGCTATAAGAATGTTTGCCACACTCTGGCCCCGCCTTATCAATCTGGAATCTGTATAGGCCTGTAAGTGCTACTTGAAAATGAGTATATTTCTTACTGTCAGATAAATGATACAGCTGATGTTTTCTATTTTTTCTGGCAAAAACAAAAACATAACAGATTGGTCGTTTTTATTACTGCTGCCGTTTCCGAGAAAGTCTGAGAAATATATTTTATAGTCCATTATCTTTTTCTTCGGATTATTTAAAACGAACCTTTAAATTGCACTAGGAGTAGCATGCCAACCTGTATTTTAAATAACTTGTATAACACAAATGTGATTAAAATATTTTATTCTTGAATAAATGAAACTCTAACTTACTATCTTGTATAACTTGTAATATTTATTTCATATTAAATACTAATCAAAAACGGCGACAGCAGCGATGTGTGGGCAACGGCTAGTAAGAAATAGTTCACAGATAAAGTATTGTTTTAGCCTAGTTTTTTGGTATGCTATTTATAAATTAAACGCTGCCTATTTATATATTAAAATTTGNTAAAGTATTGTTTTAGCCTAGTTTTTTGGTATGCTATTTATAAATTAAACGCTGCCTATTTATATATTAAAATTTTTATGTATCACTGAAGGAAACATATTTTATTGTCACAGTTAAAAATATCAGCGCAAATTACGGTACGTATGCCCTAGTGATTTTTTTTTTGTCCGGCGAAGAAACGAATAGGCGGAACGGAGCTTGTCGCTCTCTTTCTCTCTCTCTTTCAGGAATNTTTTTTTTTTGTCCGGCGAAGAAACGAATAGGCGGAACGGAGCTTGTCGCTCTCTTTCTCTCTCTCTTTCAGGAATTTTCGCACCGCTAGTAGCAGCAGGAAAATTATAAACGTTATTAATTTTATCAATATAATACTTATTACGATAAAACTGATGATTTTTGAATTCTAAATTTACAGATGAAACAAGATTTTATTGTTTAAATACTTATTTTAATATATTTAGATATGATGGCGGGACGGTTACAAATCTGAAGTTGGCAAAAGTGGCGACTGGCGACATGACATGGCGATGGCGTGAAGCTCATAGAAAAAGAGACTGAACGAAGCGTTAATTTTTCTTCTTGTGAAAAATACTGAAACGCACAACATCAAATTTGTACACATTGTGATTTTGAAACCTACTACCTAGGCAAGTTACGATGTTGTGAGACATCTGTTTTTCTACGACAAGAATAAATATACTGTAACTTGCGTCGTGACCGTCTTAACCGTAAACCGTTTTTATGACCAAATTAATTTTTGGAAGTCACGTCTGTTTATCACAACGTAACTTTGCCCTAGCTGTTTGAAACACAGTTGTGCAACGTGATTACGTACCTGTGATTTGAGTGTTTGCCACAATCCCAACAAACCCAGCCAGATAAATTTAAATAAATAATGAAATAAACCTAGCAAACCTTAAGTACCAATGCATATAAATATCAACGGAATAAAATTTACGGTAGGCCTTTTTGTTTGCATGTTCAACACCATTTTTCAAGTTTGTCGCTGCTACGTACAAAAAAAAAACAAGCGACACGAGTTGCGTGCTTGAATTTACTGTGTCTTTTCATTTGACTGGTTGTTCCTTCGTTTGAATGTTTATTCCAACTGTGACCGTCCTTTTAAAGAAATAATTCAACATATATCAATAACAAGATGTCAAATACTACAGTTTTTTTTACCCGCAGTTGTAACATGGTTAAACACAGTCGCGACAAAATATTAACTTGTATTACGTGTAATGTGCTATGTTGTGTATAACAAATAATTACAATGTAAAATAATAATCGTAAGAATTATCGTAGTACAGACATTGTTAAAAAGTCATTAATCTGACCTAAATATGGTTGTGGGCCTAAATTGTTTACATGTAGCTGAAGATACGCAATCGGTAACTAAAAGTAGAACTTTAGCAGGGCTTCAGAAAAGTGTGAAGTAACCGTGGATGGCCTATACCTGCGTGGTGCTCATGGCGGTCAAAGTTACAACTGCTGTGCTATGCCACCACTTGCGTTTTTTTTTTTACATGTTTATAAGTGTTCTCTATCTCGTGGAGCGAATACTTAAATTAGTAGGTTTATAGTTTCATTTACAGGGCATTCCAAGTCTGTCCGTAGACTTTGAGTGCAACGTTGACGGAGGCTAGATACCGCGGGCTTTATTCGATAATCCTACAGAGTTATCGTGTTAAAAATACAGATAAAAACTTAGCGCCCCAAGTGCTTCGACAGGGTGGCATGGTGCGCGTGCACGCTGACGTGTCATGTTCGTGAGTGGGGGGAGCCGCGCCCCATCTCCCAGCCTTAGTTTGAGCACAGAGCTGGTACCACGTGGTTCCAAATCCTCCGTGGTCTTGGAGGTCTCCTTTTTTTGCGACTTTAAATCCAAACTTGAAATTTTTAACTTGCCAAAACTATTTAGATATGTTTCTCTAAAGTAATATCTTGTACTAAAAATTTCGCTGAAAAGCATATTCTCACTCAAGAAAATCACTTCAATACTGCAGGATGAGGAAGTTCGTACATTGCTCAACGAGGCAGCCTGAGATTTTAATCTCTATTTCTAAAGGAAACCAACTTTAACTAAACCTGTACATACATTTTTATACCCTAAATTCGAATCAGTGGTTTTCCACTGATTCGAACTGAAATTAAACTTCTCGAATTAATGAAAGTGGCTCCACTTAGAATAGATGGAAAACCACTTATTTAATCGGTGAAATAATTTCACTGATTGAATAAGTAGTAGCCAGTGGCGTGTGGTGAGCTGGTGCTTGCTCACTGCTGTACATTCTCGGTGCACGCAGCAGGAGCCAGTAACCGCAGTGAAGACTAGGGAAACTGAATGCATTCCGACCACTCACAAGCGAGCAGCAAGGGACCCATTACACACGTCCTGTGACGTCACCTGCCGAGCTACGTTTTAGTGGTGGAAGCCTTCAAACAGAATGCTGTGATGATTACTGGAAACGAACGACTGGATATTCATGTTGTCTCGTAAAATGGTATTATAAAAATAAAACACTCTTTTAAAAAATACACATATTATAGGTTTTATTATTTTATGCGTTATTTCATTTCATACACCTAGTGTAACTGATCCATGAGTCAGAAAACCAATCATTGAAAAACAGGAAATGAAACGGTTTAAAAGTGGAAAATTACAAAAAACTGGAATTTTTTCCCTAATTCATCAGTTAATTGACTGAAGTGACTGTGGAATACGCGCTGTTAACTTATTTAAAGAGCAAAATTCTCACCGATTCAGATTTAGAGTGTAAGGTGAACGCCTGTTTGTAACAGTGATGCAAGGAGAAAGGTCGCAGTGTAACCCGGATTTTCACGTGTTCGACAAGTAAGATATATTGCTGGTCCCACTCGTACACACAAGATTTCGTGGCGTACGGGAAATCGTCGTGAGATTGCTCCTCGGTAGCTGATCGTGCACTTTCGCTCGGCAGTCTCTTCCGCCCTGCGTGCGTATTGTGTTCACTGGTCTGTGGATGTTTCGTTATGTCGGAACGATGTTATACAGTCGGTTATCACATCTACCACAGTGCGAACTATACTGTTCCTTTTAGGCTTGTTCTCTCATTCGTTACCACGTGTTGCTTTATTTTTAGACTAGAAAATATTTTCTGTTTAGTTATTGCGTTGCGGGAGACACTGCATTTAAATACGAGGGTTATTCGGAAANTAGACTAGAAAATATTTTCTGTTTAGTTATTGCGTTGCGGGAGACACTGCATTTAAATACGAGGGTTATTCGGAAAGTAAGGTCCGATTTCTTATAAAACACAAACCATCACAGATTATTTCAAAAAACTTTTTTTATTTAATTCCTTACACGTTTCTCAATTTTCTACGTAGTTTCCATATTTGTTTAAACATTTGTCATAACGTTCAACAAGCTTTTATATGCCTAAGTCATAGACGTCTGCCGCCTGTGAGGATAACCAGTCTGTAACTGCTTCTTTCACTTCGTAATCTGTGGCGAAGCGCTTGCCTACCTAAAGACGTTTGCCAAACAGGGTACCCATGTCCCGTGATTACAGTGGTCTTCGGGCATCTCCTTGTTTTCTTTGTTTATGTTCAATTGGTAGGATGGTGGGTAGATTGCCGTGCCCGGTATTTTTCTGTATTGTGTGATCTGAGTGTTATGTTTTGTTGTGTTAATTTGTGTTAGTTTGGTGGGCCTTGCATTCGCCAGCCGGTCGCTGTCAACCAAATGGACGTGCCTTTCCTTCCCTCGAGGGTCTGAGGGCGTGGGTGACAGCCACAGTGATAGCTAGCAGCGCATTAAGATAGCTAGCAGCTCATTAGGGGGGNCCCCCCCCCTCCGCAATAGGTCTGCGTGTGCCATTGTTGGTAGGTGAACTCTTTGGGAGCATTTAGGTCCTTATTCTCGTATCTTCAAGAAGTAAGGGATGTCTATCTTCCTGTTCCTGGCTTCCCCTGCTCATCTCTCCTACCGGCTGGCGACTTCTCGGCCTTGGACCTCTATTACCATTCTCAGTTGTTATTATCATTAACCTATCCTTTTCCGGCGAATATAAGGCTTATTTTTCGACACCCTTCATCTATTGAGTGATACCAGTTGGCAAGAATACATAAAAATAGCGGAACAAGTGAAAATCTCTCGGTGCCAAGTCTGGACTGTACGGTGGGTGGTCAATCGGTTCCCATCCAAAATATCTGATCAGATTTTGGGTGTGAATGGCAGAATGGGGTCTGGCATTGTCATGCAGCAACAAAACTCCAGACGTCAGAAGGCCACGTTGAAGTTTAGACAGGGTAGTGCAGTAAGCGGCTGCATCGATTTTTGTCCCTTACTGCTTAAACTCGACTAACAAGACTCCATGTCTATCCCAAAACACGGTTGCCATTACCTTGCGTGTTGAGATTGTCCGCTTGGCCTTGACTTTGACTGGTGATGCCATTCCATTGACTGACGTTTAGACTGTGGGGTCATGTGAGAAACCCACGACTCGTCCCCTGTGACAATCTTCTCTAAAAATTGATCACCTTCCTTGTGATATCGGTCCAAAAAATCAAGAGCACAAGCCATTCTTTTCATTTGGTGTTACCCAGTAAGCAGCCTTGGAACCCAACGTGCGCACAATTTGTGAAATTGCAAATTTTCAGAGACATATTTGTGCAAAGTTGTTCTACCCACATTCGGAAATTCCAATGCTAAAGTTTCTCACCCACTACGCACTTTGCTGTCACTCATCGCATTGGGGCCATACACTTGACTTATCTGTCGATGATCTTCCGCTGCATCTGTCGATGATCTTCCGCTGCTGAAACGTTCCTTGCCGTCAAAAACCGAATCACTGACCGTATTTCACAGTCGGCGGGCTGATCAATTGTTTTAAACATTTTGAACTGACACTGTAAACCGCACACTGCAACAATACCAATGCAAATGGCGTCGTTTGACCAGCAAGGCATACCGGGAGTCGGTGCGCATGCGTGTTACAATGTTCGCGCGACATTCCATTAACTACGGCGATTCGGACCTTACTTTCCGAATAACCCTCGTAGCAACAAAGGTATGGCTGTCAGTAGTGGTAATTTTGGCCGTGGACCATCTCCCTTTATAGTCCTTGCAAGTATATTAGCTTACAGAAGGGGAATAGAACTNGTGGTAATTTTGGCCGTGGACCATCTCCCTTTATAGTCCTTGCAAGTATATTAGCTTACAGAAGGGGAATAGAACTTGTTAAAAGGTAGTATTTAATCTATAGTCTATTCGCGGTTTCTTTACACTTTCTGAATCAATCCTTTAAAATAACACACCATGTATGACGTGTTTAGTTCTACCCTAAATACGCCATATAAGCGCTAGCGTTTTACATTTGTGTTAACATAAGAGTACCTTATTTTTTGTTAAATTTCCCTTTTACTTATATTTTACCTATAAATTTTAATTTTTTCATTTATAACTAATATGAATTAAGACTGTGAAAAAACATGTGTTTTGATAGTGCTTATTAGTGTGCTTATTAAAAAAAAGTTATAATGCAGAAAGTTATTACTCTGAAAACGCACGAATGCTGTGCGCTTGTCCTCTGGTGTTATTTTCTAAGCTTTGCTTATACACTGGAGAGCCAAAAAATCTGGTATAGGCGTGCGTATGCAAATAACAGAGGCATGGAACCAATTAGAGTAACGCGATGCGGTCGGCAGCGCCTATATAAGACAACAAGCGCATGGCAAAGTTGCTAGATCGGTTACTGCTGCTACAATGACAGGTTATCAAGATTTAAGTGAGTTTGAACGTGGTGTTATAGTCGGCGCACGAGAGATGGGACATAGCATCTCCGAGGTAGCGATAACATTTGGATGTTCGCGTACGGCCATTTCACGAGTGTACCGTGAATATCGGGAATCCAGTAAAACATAAAATCTTCGACATCGCTGCGGCCGGAAAAAGATCGTGAACGAACGGAACAAACGACGACTGACGAGAATCATTAAACGTGACAGACGTGCAACCCTTTCTCAAATTGGCGCAGATTTCAATGTAGGGAGGGGGGGGACAGGTGCCAGCGTGCGAACTATTCAACGGGCCATCATTGATATGGGCTTTCGGAGCCGGAGGCTCACTCGTGTACCGTTGTTGACTGCACGACACAAAGCTTTACGCCTCGCCTGGGCCCGCCAACACCGCCATTGGACTGTTGATGACTGGAAACACGTTGCCTGGTCTGACGAGTCTCGTTTCCAATTGTATCGGGCGGATGGACGTGTACGGGTATGGAGACATCCTCATGAATCCATGGACCCTACATGTCAACAGGGGACTGTTCAAGCTGGTGGAGGCTCTGTCATGGTATGGGGCGTGTGCAGTTGGCGTGAAATGGGACCCCTGATACGTCTAGATACGACTCTGACAGGTGACAGATACGTAAGCATCCTGTCCGATCACCTGCGCCCATTCATGTCCATTGTGCATTCCGATGGACGTGGACAATTCCAGTAGGACAATGCGACAGCCCACACGTCGAGAGTTGCTACCGAGTGGCTCCAGGAACACTATTCTTACTTTACACACTTCCATTGGCCACCTAAATCACCAGACCTGAACATTATTGAGCATATCTGGGATGCCTTGCAACGTGCTGTTCAGAAGAGATCTTCACCGCCTCGCAATCCTATGGATTTGTGGACTGCCCTGCAGGATTCATGGTGTGAATTGCCTCCTGCATACCTTCAGACATTAGTCGAGTTCATGCCACGTCGTCTTGCGGCACTTCTGCGTGCTCGCGAGGGCCCTACACGATATTAGGCAGGTGTACCAGTTTTTTTGGCTTTTCAGTGTATGAGGCGGAGGAATATCCTGGAAGTAGAATTTTGGCAGGGTTTGAGTATAGTTTGAAGTAACAGTGAATTGAGTATATTCCTCTGTTATTCACGATATATAGTTATTGCAATAGGTACGTTGGCTCTGCATCAGGCAGGGACGGAAGTACAACCTTCCATTCCCAAGGCAGTGAATTGTTTGTAAATTGGCCTGCAGCTGAATATGTCGAGCATAAAATTAATCTGAAAAATTTATTTCAACCGTATGTGTTACATCAGTTAACATTGTAGTTTTGCTACGGACGTTTTTAGAAGCCAATATAAGCAGTCAGTAATAAAATAACTTTAAAATTCAGTGTTGTTTAGTTCTCGGAGTTTAAATAAAATAGTCCAATAAACTATAAATTTTGTAGGCATAACGGTTGCGATACGGAAATTTTATGGCGTCATTTACAATGCTATAAAATCATCGCTGCAGTCTATGACGATATGGAATGTCTGTTAAAGCTTGTTTTAAACCACTTTTGATACTTTTTTGCTTTTATCTTACCTAGTCACTTTCGTAGCACTTAATCGTAGTAATATTATTGTTTTCACACGGTGTAAATTTTTACAGCTCGTTGTTGTGTCGCATACAAACCGGTTCTGCTGTGTTTTCATTAGTGCGAAAACCAGTAAAAGTGGCGGACAAAGTTTTTATGGCTGATCGCGCCGAGCTTCTGAGAGGAAAATGCAAATGAGGAAAAATATCTTGCGTCCTTAGTTATTCCAACATAAGAGCGTTCCCATCTAGAACACTATGCAGAAATTATTGCAGTTATGGTTGAGAAAACAAATAATTTGATGTCCTTTGAAAAACTTACGGCTCAAGAGGTTTTATTATAGCACACGAGTGGTTTAGTGTGCTACCATGAGTAGTTATATTATAAACGAGTCCTTATTAATGGTTGGTTTTAGATGCAGTTTTTTTATTTTTAATGACTTAAAAACCTTTACATGTAATTTTTAAATATATGGTTAAACTGTTACATATTTAATACAATACTGATTATTTGTTTGTCAGTAAATTTATTCTGCACGTTAAACGTTTTCGCTATCAAAATATTTGACATGATTTGTATACACCTGTAGTACAAAATCATGATAATTTTATTCTCGCAGATTTTTCTCATTTNTATCTTGCCTCCTTAGTTATTCCAACATAAGAGCGTTCCCATCTAGAACACTATGCAGAAATTATTGCAGTTATGGTTGAGAAAACAAATAATTTGATGTGCTTTGAAAAACTTACGGCTCAAGAGGTTTTATTATAGCACACGAGTAGTTATATTATAAACGAGTCCTTATTAATGGTTGGTTTTAGAAGCAGTTTTTTTATTTTTAATGACTCAAAAACCTTTACATGTAATTTTTAAATATATGGTTAAACTGTTACATATTTAATACAATACTGATTATTTGTTTGTCAGTAAATTTATTCTGCACGTTAAACGTTTTCGCTATTAAAATATTTGACATGATTTGTATACACCTGTAGTACAAAATCATGATAATTTTATTCTCGCAGATTTTTCTCATTTNAAAATATTTGACATGATTTGTATACACCTGTAGTACAAAATCATGATAATTTTATTCTCGCAGATTTTTCTCATTTAAGTTTGAGAACACTTCATTACTTATAGACTCAAAGATTAAAAACCTGATATTTTTCCTGAGAAAATATTTTATGTTAGCAGTTTTTTTTTTTTGCGTAATAAACAGAGAAGCAGAGGCCTAGTTGTTTATCGGCGTTCTAACACGGCTAAAGAGTTTAAACGAACTACATTCTTTGCGCGGTGGAGCATATCAGATGGCTTGTTGCTCGGATCAGCACTCGTGTCCCGAAGAGGAAGTGTGTGGGCGTGGTGGGGCAGAGCTCAGTGTAGAGTTACGTATAATCCGTGGTGTGGTCCGGTGAAGGGATTCGCCCGGAGCGGAGAGTCGAGTGCCGCAGTTAGCTAATGCGATTACGGGGCTCGGTCGTGTTACATCGCGCCGATGGAAGAGGAAGCGGCCGGTGTAAGGTGCGACCTCAACTTGGGCAGCGGGTCCCGCCCCCTCATCTTTCCCCGTTCTCCATTTATAGCCTAGAGGACGCATCCGCCGAGGACACGGGGTACGACGGGCCCTTTGTGCTGAGTGCGGACTCTCGGGTTGCAGCGGCTGAGAAGCGCTTCTTCAGCTCGTCTATTGTTCCTGCTGAGTGGCTGGCCGAGCTANGGACTCTCGGGTTGCAGCGGCTGAGAAGCGCTTCTTCAGCTCGTCTATTGTTCCTGCTGAGTGGCTGGCCGAGCTGACTGTCCTGGCTCTCGCAGCGTTCCCTCTACTCCCATCCCACATATCTACTTCCACCCATCACACACTCCTCGACTCTGTCAATAGCTAGACACGATGATTCATTGCGACCGGGTAAGTTTCGTGGTTTCATTTAAGAGCAAGCGAGACTTAAAAAATATGCACATTTTAGTTACTTCAGCGATTGGATCACAGTTTTGTTAGCCACGCCGCCAACAAGGACGAAATAGCTTGCTACCTCCTTCTGGCTAAATCAGAATTCTCATCGGGACATCAGAAAGTTAACGAATATCTAATGAGGCTCGAGGATGCAGAGATCTGCGGAGTTCTGGCGTACAAGCCAGTGGATTCGGGAGGTTGTCTGTCTCTTGGTGATTTATCGCGGGGAAAGTTGACTGATTAGAAGCGTACCATGTGCTGTACTCATGCCCAACGTTTTTTTTTTCCGGTGTTGGCTGTCCGCAAGGAACTAATGTGGAGTAGAGTGGCTCTTGGAGAAACCTTTGCTCACTTCTGCTCACAAAATCACCCTGTTACAGTTGACGAAGAGTTGAGTTGAGAGATTTGGGCCGCTCTTAACAACGAGGTCTTGGGAGCCGGTGAGGGTGAATTCAGGTGAGAATGGAGCATCGCCGGAATGAAGGGGCGGGGGAAACGGAAGATT
This sequence comes from Clitarchus hookeri, assembly GCA_002778355.1. Classification (NCBI taxonomy): domain Eukaryota; kingdom Metazoa; phylum Arthropoda; class Insecta; order Phasmatodea; family Phasmatidae; genus Clitarchus; species Clitarchus hookeri. The sequence continues at coordinate 172,930 of NQII01001792.1, forward strand.
CCGAGAAAACCCGCTGAACAGCGGCATCGTCCGCCACAATTCCCACTTGCGAAAATTCGGAGTTGACGAAGAGACGCGAACATTGGTCAGTTCATGACTGGAATTGTGACATTTTCTTTGGCGTCGTATTCATCGCAGAGCTTAAGAAATATTCAATGGAGACGGCGTGCAAGGTGAAGTTCAACCTGTAGGTGACACTCTAATGTTCTGTGTGTGTTTTGGTTACGCGTTAATGGATTCTTTAAGTTATTGAGATAACGGGAAATTTTAACTACAGTGGATGCATTGAGCTCCTGGACAACCAGTTTAGTCTTCTTTAACTTACCGAGGAATGTAACATTGCGGTGTCTGTATTCCAAATAATTATCTTGTTCACAGCAACGCAAATGTTACGTACTTGTGATTATGGATTATTTACATAACAGAGATGGCCCGCGTAATCACATGATGTAAACTCTGTTGTAATTCTCTTGAAAATTTGTGGGACTACTTGGAACAAGTAAAACGGCAGGGAAGACATCCGTGAAATCTGTCAAATGGCGGAATTCTTTTTGGCTAAACATTGAAAGCGCTTGCATCCAGTCGCTTGTCTAGCTCATGTTAAATAGAATCGCAGCTGTCATTCGTGCTCGTAAAGTTATTATACTCTAATAGGTACGTTTTAGCCACATGATACTTTTTTCTCCCGTTGAGCTTACGTAATTTTGGGGGTGCAAAGTAAATGTATCTCAGTGGCTTATTTTGTTGGATTCTAACTTCAAATTCAGGAGTCTCGAGTTATAATATAGCGTAGGGTATGGATGTGTGTGTCTTTTGATGTTGAAATTAGTGATAGTGTGACGGTTAAGACGTTCTCTTCCCGTTTCAGTTAGCCGATTGTATTAATTCACTGGAATATTTGACTTACATTTCATGACATTCTCTTCATTATAGTGTAGAGGAATGAGTAATAATTCTGGAGCCGTGAATGTAACAGTTTCCGCTATCTCATATGACTCCCAGCCCTCTTAAAATTTTCTTTATAACTTCGTTTCTTTACCTGTATTCAATCTTTGACTGTAATTATGCTCACATTAACAAATCCACATCAAAACTTTTGTAAAAAAAAAGCAAGATATTGTGGTTACATGCCATATAAAAATAAATTACTTCTTGGAAGTGGCACATTTTGAATCTCAACACACACATTTTGTTGTGACTTCCAAGTGCACGTTATACTGGGCGGGACGTGTTTCATTTGACGTCGCAACTGCGGATTCGATTATCGCAAACACAGTTTTGTTGCAAGCACTGGCCACGCACCAAAGCGACGCTGGTTCGATTGTCGGCGGGTCACGATCGATTTTGCCATGCGGGAAACGAGACAGAAGTTGCTACCCCATCTCCATCTCGCGTTACCCAATGAACGATAAAAACGTAGTTATTAAGGACATTGTAAAGTTAGTCTTTCAGTTCGACGTCCTTTTGTGGTCGTAGGGCATCTAACTGTCGGTAGTTTACGAATAAACGATATTCGTTCTTTGAATTCAGTCGCGTTTAGCGGTAATTGTTCCTTGTGTTCTAATCTACACTGGAAACTCCACGTATGTACACTCGTGCCAAAAGTGGAGCTATAACCGTACTGTAAAAGAAACTAAGCCATAAGAAATTTTCTCAGCGTTTTTTCAGCTACCTACCTGGTCGGGCACAAGGCAGCATAACATTAGCTTTCTTCTACGGTGGCGCAATCGTGCGGCGAGCCAGATAAATGCTTTCTCCCGTTCCGGCTACCTTGGTTATGCTTATGTTTTGCTCTCTTAGAAAGATAGCTAGTGGTGACTCGTACTATGGCGCCACGGGGAAATGGATGCTATAAATATATTTGCTTTTTTTCAGGCGAGGAAATTACATTAAAAAATGCTGAGAAACTGTCTTACGGCTTCATTATTACATCGCATTGTTAATATTCTATGGTAGAACCTAGCACATGGTTGTTAGGCAAGCTACACTCCTGGGTAAGTGGGGATCGATATCAGTGATGGTGATTAAACCAGAAGTCTGTGGTCATGTTGGTCAGTAATTTCAATTGACGTACATTTAATTTATTACGCAACGAATGGTGGTGACCATTGTGTTGATCATAATATGACATTTGCCTCTTTACCAACAACGCTATTGTGAACTTTACCATTAACAAAGAAGGGGATGGAATGATCCTTCCTGTGTCGATATAAAATCACACTTTTCAATACTGAGACATTAACATTGCAGTTTCCGTAAGAGTGTATTTATTTTCTAGAAAATAAAGTTACACTAGGTGTTGTTGCTCCAGTAGTGCTGTCATGTCATATCAGTGTGTGAACACGCATGGTCATAAGAATTTCAGAAGAAAATTTTTACCTCGATTCAAATGCGAGACCTCGCAAAATCTGTATCATGGGGTAATGCACAACAGTAACTGTCCATTTTTTTGNTACCTCGATTCAAATGCGAGACCTCGCAAAATCTGTATCATGGGGTAATGCACAACAGTAACTGTCCATTTTTTTGTCTGTCTGCGTCTGCATCATATAAGACCGTGAGAACATACGGCAGGGGAGGGGGTACGGGTTAAATTCNTTTTTTTGTCTGTCTGCGTCTGCATCATATAAGACCGTGAGAACATACGGCAGGGGAGGGGGTACGGGTTAAATTCCCTCCAACCCCAAAATATCGAAATATGGACACATTAAAAATGTTATCAATGTTAGTTAAGTAAAATTGCATAAGAAAACAGTAACAATAAATAAAATAAATAAAGGTGCTATTTTGTAAAAAAAAAACCCCGCATTAAAAATAAATTTCTACCCACGCAAAAGCAATTTATTGTGGTGATAATGATACTTAACTGCATTTTTCGGGTATTAAAACTGCAATGTTCCGGTTGTAGATTCAACGTGTTCTCGATGCTATGAGATAACTCACGGTTAATGGAACATTTTTGAAAACCCTGCTTAGTTTCCTCTTTTACCTCGCCGTGTATCCTTGTGCCACGTGTAAGAATGAAATTGGCATCTACAATTTAAATCTGTAACATTGCTAGAAACATAAATACTTATATTTATTATTACTTATTTTGTGTACAAAAAGTCAGTTACTACAAATGTAAACATTTTGCTCTTAAAATGATACTAAACGCGTGGAAATACTTCAGCAAATTCTTTGCCAACGTTATTGTAGATGTGTAAGTCGTACTGACAGGAGCTTTTTACGAGGGCTGATTTGAGAAGTTTAGTGTGATACACGCGGTATTTTCAAGGGCCGATGTGTCGCACCAACATGGACATGGTTAGTACGTATGTGGGTGATCGGTGACGTGTGCGTATGTGACGTCGCAGAGCATGCAGGGGTATAACGTCGCAGGCGGGCTGCTCCCCTCCAGAAGGACGATGGGTCTGGCCGTCCCTGGAGGCTAGGCCACCGCGCGTACTTCGCACTGGCGACCAGCGCGCATTCGTGTCGTGTTGCTCGGCCGCGCCTCAGAGCATGGCTCCGTCGTCGCAGGTGGGTTCCGCCCTGTCCTGCAGGGGATATGGGCTAGAGTGCGCCTATCAACTGCGCAGTAGCCTTCTGTGCGTGCTGCTTCCAACCGCTGTTTTTCCATTACAACCGTCAAAACCACATGGCTTCTGCAGAGGTTAGCCCATTGTTTACGTAAATAAGTGCTTCAATAGTGCGCGTAATATAAATTTTTGNCACATGGCTTCTGCAGAGGTTAGCCCATTGTTTACGTAAATAAGTGCTTCAATAGTGCGCGTAATATAAATTTTTGGTAAACGTGTTAGGCGTCCTCGAATCTTTGGAAACCGTTATTAAAAAACTATAAATGGCAATACTAGATAACAGTTTTTGCGAGCTTTATGAGAAAATATTTTACGAGAGTAGCATGATATCTTGGTCGCATATAAATGTACACATTTGCAGCGTCAGGAATAACTCCGCAGTAATGCATCACTCTGGCAAACTATTTGTTCAAAAAGTTCGCAAAACTGTTGCCTGGAGTTGCACACGTGATTTTGACANCACATGGCTTCTGCAGAGGTTAGCCCATTGTTTACGTAAATAAGTGCTTCAATAGTGCGCGTAATATAAATTTTTTGTAAACGTGTTAGGCGTCCTCGAATCCTTGGAAACCGTTATTAAAAAACTATAAATGGCAATACTAGATAACAGTTTTTGCGAGCTTTATGAGAAAATATTTTACGAAAGTAGCATATCATCTTGGTCGCATATAAATGTACACATTTGCAGCGTCAGGAACAACTCCGCAGTGATGCATCACTCTGGCAAACTATTTGTTCAAAAAGTTCGCAAAACTGTTGCCTGGAGTTGCACACGTGATTTTGACAGTTCTTAATGCCATTTCGCGAGCCAGTGTTGATGACATGCGCAGAAGACTAAAATCAGTCTTCCTTATCTTAAATTACGGGTTTCGGCGTTGCTCGCAGCACCGTCTACTCTCTTTGTCAGTGTTGGCGGACGCGAGTTTCGGCCTCTCGTGCCTTACAAGAATAAGACATCCCGAAGATGATTAAATCCCAGTACATGTGTGTTTACTTCTACTGACAGGCAATGCATAGTGCGTGTCACTATTAATTACTCTTATCGCCTCTTAGTTGTCCGCAATAACTTTATCACTTACTTAATCTTGGCAGTTGCAAGTGGGAAAATATTCAAGGCAGTGGTTGCGTGATAATTTAAAAAAAAATCATAAGCTATTATTTATTTTCTGTCAAGCTAAAAAAATTTATATAACCGCTTTCCCCCTCCACTTAAAATGAAAGTTGTAGCAAAAAGCTGGTAAACCCAAAATGGGAGTAATGAGTTACACGTAAAAGTTGCTGCCTAGCTGGAGGTATTTTGCTTGTTGGAGGCGCCACATAATATAGCACGCACATCAGACCCTTGTCATTCTTATGGGCAATTAAGGCACTGAACTGGTTTTTAGTCTTTTCGTTGGCAACATGCCTACATGAGACTGTGTGTGTCTTGTTTTATGGTACAGTGGTAAAGATAAATGTGATCCACACGCCCTTATGCTGGTTCAGTGATCCTATACAGGAATTTTTGTCCCGCAAAACTGATTGTGAAAACATTTGTTTTAGTACAGTCATTTCGGTTAACTATGTGCCAGTTAGGTGTAACTGTGCCACACATTTTCATTTCAAATTAAAGCTTTGCAACTACTTGATGAATTCTTAAATGTTAACAATTTTATTTATGAAGATCACCGTTATGTACAGAAAATATTTGAGCCTTCATTTGAAATTAAATCAGGCATGTGGTACAGAGTTACCCTAAATTATTGTTATTACTTTTTAAAAAATACAGTTTACAAAACAATCAAGAAACTCACTTATGTAGAGGAACCTTTTTGTTAGGTGTTATTGGAGAGGCATGTAACCTTTTTGTTAAATGTTATTGGTAAGCAGACATCACTAAAAAAATGCAAAGCTTGAAAAAAACCTTACAAACCTTTGAAAATCTTCCGTGAGGTAAACAGTTCTCATTTCCAGTAGTGTATAGATTTACGCGGGGGAATCATATTTAACTGGCAAGTAAATCTTATCTGTAACATTAAATATAATTTATAAATTTTACCGGGAGTATTAATGTTAACTACGAATTTGGGTAGATTTTTTTTTAATGCCTCTTCTGTTTCCGGTTGCTCGCGTGGCCGACCGTGTAGGGTACGACGTGCCAGCTTACCTACCTCCCGCAAGTACTGAACGACTTAGTGATGTGCTTCTTACGGAAAGAACACACACCTCAAAAGATGCGTGTTGCAAGCAATATTTTAAGAGTATTTTGGCATATTTTGATGGGCACTGTTGGAGTGCTATATCAGAGACTCTTAACTAGATATGTGTTGTGCTTAAAATAAGTGACTGCATATTTTACCATCAGTGTATTAAGGATACCGTTTGAGGTTCAGTGGTGCGCGCTCCACTATAATGATGGTAATAATAGTAATACATATATATATATTACCTTAACGCTTCAAGACAAGTACAAATTTTTATTAATCTTATCGGAAAGGAGTAGGTAGAGTCCGTATTAAGAGAACTGCAGTAGCATTCGCCGGGTGGGGGGATGGGGAATTCTTGAGTAAATATCATCGCCAATATTCTTTGCGGGGTGAACCCCACGGCGTCCCGAATGCGAGTAAGACTCGCTGCTACATAGCCTAACACTGTCCGAGCACCGCACGAAGACGGCAAGTCACTTCAGTGCGTTGGCACGTAGTGTTACGGGTGTGTGTGATGCGCGTGNGTTCGCAAAACTGTTGCCTGGAGTTGCACACGTGATTTTGACAGTTCTTAATGCCATTTCGCGAGCCAGTGTTGAGGACATGCGCAGAAGACGAAAATCAGTCTTCCTTATCTTAAATTACGGGTTTCGGCGTTGCTCGCAGCACCGTCTACTCTCTTTGTCAGTGTTGGCGGACGCGAGTTTCGGCCTCTCGTGCCTTACAAGAATAAGACATCCCGAAGAGGATTGAATCCCAGCGTGAATCCCAGTACATATGTGTTTACTTCTACTGACAGGCAATGCATAGTGCGTGTCACTATTAATTACTCTTATCGCCTCTTAGTTGTCCGCAATAACTTTATCACTTACTTAATCTTGGCAGTTGCAATTGGGAAAATATTCAAGGCAGTGGTTGCGTGATAATTTAAAAAAAAATCATAAGCTATTATTTATTTTCTGTCAAGCTAAAAAAATTTATATAACCGCTTTCCCCCTCCACTTAAAATAAAAGTTGTAGCAAAAAGCTGGCAAACCCAAAATGGGAGTAATGAGTTACACGTAAAAGTTGCTGCCTAGCTGGAGGTATTTTGCTTGTTGGAGGCGCCACATAATATAGCACGCACATCAGACCCTTGTCATTCTTATGGGCAATTAAGGCACTGAACTGGTTTGCAGTCTTTTCGTTGGCAACATGCCTACATGAGACTTAGTGTGTCTGGTTTTATGGTACAGCGGTAAAGATAAATGTGATCCACACGCCCTTATGCTGGTTCAGTGATCCTATACCGGAATTTTTGTCCCCCAAAACTGATTGTGAAAACATTTGTTTTAGTACAGTCATTTCGGTTAACTATATGCCAGTTAAGTGTAACTGTGCCACACATTTTCATTTCAAATTAAAGCTGTGCAACTACTTGATGAATTCCTAAATGTTAACAATTTTATTTATGAAGATCACCGTTATGTACATAAAATATTTGAGCCTTCATTTGAAATTAAATCAGGCACGTGGTACAGAGTTACCCTAAATCATTGTTATTACTTTAAAAAAAAATACAGTTTACAAAACAATCAAGAAACTCACTTATGTAGAGGAACCTTTTTGTTAGGTGTTATTGGAGAGGCATGTAACCTTTTTGTTAAATGTTATTGGTAAGCAGACATCGCTAAAAAAAAAAATGCAAAGCTTGAAAAAAACCTTACAAACCTTTGAAAATCTTCCGTGAGGTAAACAGTTCTCATTTCCAGTAGTGTATAGATTTACGTGGGGGAATCATATTTAACTGGCAAGTAAATCTTATCTGTAACATTAAATATAATTTATAAATTTTACCGGGAGTATTAATGTTAACTACGAATTTGGGTAGATTTTTTTTTAATGCCACTTCTGTTTCCGGTTGCTCGCGTGGCCGACCGTGTAGGGTATGACGTGCCAGCTTACCTACCTCCCGCAAGTGCTGAACGACTTAGCGATGTGCTTCTTACGGAAAGAACACACACCTCAAAAGATGCGTGTTGCAAGCAATATTTTAAGAGTTTTGGGCATATTTTGATAAGCACCGTTGGAGTGCTATATCAGAGACTCTTAACTAGATATGTGTTGTGCTTAAAATAAGTGACTGCATTTTTTACCATCAGTGTATTGATGATGCCTTTGAGGTTCAGTGATGCGCGCTCCACTATAATGATAGTAATAATAGTAATAAATATATATATTACCTTAACGCTTCAAGACAACTATTAATTTGTATTAACCTTATCGGCAAGGAGTAGGTAGAGTCCGTATTAAGAGAACTGCAGTAGCATTCGCCGGGTGGGGGGATGGGGAATTCTTGAGTTAATATCATCGCCAATGTTCTTTGCGCGGTGGACCCCACGGCGTCCCGAATGCGAGTAAGACTCGCTGCTACATAGCCTAACACTTTCCGAGCACCGCACGAAGACGGCAAGTCACTTCAGTGCGTTGGCACGTAGTGTTACGGGTGTGTGTGATGCGCGTGTCAGTGTCGTTTTTGCGCAAAACTGGCCACGCTTGTGTGCTCACGCAGTGGGTGGGGGGCCTTTTTAGTTATCCAGGGGGGGCTAAGGGAGTTGGAATACCCCCTCTCCCCCTTCAGCATACACCACGCGCATCCTTACCCCATGCGCACGCACAAATGACAGTATTAGATTTTACTGTTAAGATCGCATACACTTACACGCGAATGTTTGCATCAGTTTCAATTCTGGCTGGAAAGTTTTTTTCGCTGTGTGGCAGCTTACGACTTCATCTCATTACCCGCAACTGGAGATATTATTCATTTTGAGATATTTGCCTCTCGTAGGAAAGGTTTTAATTATATATGCGAACAAGCAATTACTTAGAAATAAACTATTTTTATCCTTCGGTGTATGCNCGTAGGAAAGGTTTTAATTATATATGCGAACAAGCAATTACTTAGAAATAAACTATTTTTATCCTTCGGTGTATGTGACACAATCGTCATTAGTAGATAGGTTTAGTTCCTCCGACGCCAGGGGTCAGAAACCGGAGCTGCGGAGCCCGTCACCGCCATCTTGGATTGTCATTATCGCCATTTTGAATTAAGTCAACGACGCCATTTTGGATTACGTCACCATATTGGATTATGTCATCGGCATCATGTTGCATTACATCACCATTTTGTATTGCATCATCACCACCATATTGTTTCTGCCGCCATATTGTTTCCTGATTACTCGCATTCGTTTGACTGCCATCTTGTTTCCTGATTACTCATCTTAGTCACCTCTCCCTACTATTCTCAGTGTCAAACTTCTACCACTATAACTGCCTACTTCAAAGCCTGTTGCGTCCAAACTACTGAGGATGTATTACAGTATTAAGTCACACACTATTTTTGTGCACTTCATTTCATCATATACCTCTGCTACCATTCCCATTTATAAGTACTAAAATTCATGTAATATATTTTGCCCACATTATTTTATGTATTTTTACTATCGTGCTCACTTACAGTACCAACATGTAGTGACACATCTGAAAACCAAGTCTATTACATTCCATATAACAGGTAAGTAGGCTTGTACAGCAGCAGCAAGAAATAAAACATGTTTTCATTTAAAACATTTATATGTTATATAGTTCGGGATTACAAAATAAAAAAACAGAATCCTTACATTCTCTGTACCATTGATGTAGTGTCTTTCCAGCAGCATGTTCACTTTTCATGTAATGAATATAATATGCTCATACGCAGCTTAAGGCAGTATATACTAGCAAGCGTCCAACCAGAACCCTTCGCCTATATTCTTTTTCTGCATGGCAAAGTTTTTCTTTCAAGGCCACGACATCCTCTGCTTCATATGCTGTATGTAGTAGTGGTAAAAGTTTGACCCTGAGACTTGGAGGGAGGAATAAGTTCGAGCCAGGTCTGTCCATACCTGTTTCAATACAGTACAAGGTGAAGATACGTCCTACATACTTTCTACACGACTAGTCCTCCTATAATACACCAGAGCTATTTTTTTAGTAAACACAAATGTCAAACTAAATGGAAGATTTCTATGGTCAGNGTCCTCCTATAATACACCAGAGCTATTTTTTTAGTAAACACAAATGTCAAACTAAATGGAAGATTTCTATGGTCAGAGATCGAGGCATATGACAAAATCAAAGGTGGTGGAAGTAATGTAATCCAAGGTGTTAGGTCGATTTACAGACAACAGAATGAAGCACGTGCTATAAAAACAAGGAGGAATTAAATAGCATTATAGTATGTTGATGTTAGCAGGCGAAACAAGATGGTGAATGTCAAGGTGCGATGAAAGAGCAAAGGCGACTAATGTGAGTGTGAATGATAGGGCATTTAAAAATAACATCCAAGAGGGTAAGGGGGGAGGGGGGAGCGAAGGTAACTAAGGTGCAATGATAGAGCAGGAGAAAATAAAAATCCAGATGGCAGTCGAACGAAGGTGAGTAATTCGGAAACATGATGGTGGTCGGAGCCGGAGCATGGATCCTGGCTCTGTAAAAAGGGCTGATATCGAGGGAAAATGGGGCTTTTTAAGGGTGAAAAGGGCTTTGGGGGGCTCGTTTTTGTACTTGAGGGGAGGGGAGTGGTTGCTCGGTCCTTTTTTAAAAGGAAAAAAGGTCATTTTAAGGGAAATTATAGGAATTTTGAGTTTTTTTTTTNGTGGTTGCTCGGTCCTTTTTTAAAAGGAAAAAAGGTCATTTTAAGGGAAATTATAGGAATTTTGAGTTTTTTTTTTAAAGGAAAGAACAATTTTGAGGAAAAACGGGAAAAACAAGATGGCAGTAGTCAGCACCGCAGCACTNTTTTTTTTTTAAAGGAAAGAACAATTTTGAGGAAAAACGGGAAAAACAAGATGGCAGTAGTCAGCACCGCAGCACTGGCTCCTGGCTCCGTATCGGCTTTTTATATGTACTACTGCCATTAATTAGTATTCAGGGTAGATGCTTATGTTGCATTAAATTGCTTGCTCTACATTTAAATCCAATAGAACTTGGATACCTTAAAATACCATAATACTTTTCCAGGATGAACCAGTGAATTCACCCGGTGAAATTATTTTCACTATTAGATCGGGTTGAATTACTGCCGAGAGACGAATAACGAGCTAGTGTTGGGAGTCAGTGCCTCGCCTCGGATCACTATTATTTAATGGGAAACTGTGTGAATCAGTGTAGGATAAATCAAATCCAGTCACTTTTACTTTCACTGGTTTCGTCGGTGTTCTCAGAGGATAGATTTGTACTGGTCGGCTGACAAATTTCGCTGATTTTGATTTGATTTCGCCTCCATATTCTTTGTTTCTATCCTTTAACTGCCCGGTCTACCAAGCCGGCAGCCGCGATCTTCAAATGGGGAATCAATGTTAAACGATATTTCTTCTCATGGCTTCAATTTTAATGATAATTATTTAAAACATAAATTATTCTATTTGAAATTTCGTAAAGGAATGTGGCTATGTTAAGACATCTTTCCGATGGTTTTGTGTAATATATTGTTTCTAAAATGTAATATTAAAATATATATAACAAAAAAATAAATAAATATTAAAAAAAAATTATTTTATGTAGCAATACTCTTTGATAATGTCGCATCAAAATGTTATTGTTTGAAATAGTTATCCTTAAAATTGACGCAATGAGAAGACATTTCGTTTAGCATTGATTCCCTCCCCATTTTAAGTTCGCGGCTGCCGGCTTGGAAGGCAGAGCCGTTAAATGAAAATTTGGATTTTATTTCTCCGCCATACACGTTCATTTCTAACCTTTAAATGAAGACTCGTGGCCAAATCGCTAGGGCCAATATTCATTCTCAAAACTAGCCTTCCTGCGTCAAGGAAAAAAACAAATTACGGATATGCCCCTGCAGCGGTGTGGCATGCCCCGGCCGTATTGCGTGGTTTTATCGTCGCAGTAATGTCCACCGAGAGCAATTTACGACGGGGTCAGCACGTGTTCGCAAGACCACTGCTCTTGGCAGGTTCGTGCGAGAGAAAGTTCGCGGTGGACGTCGAAGTTACAACTACGTATACTGCTATGCGGGGAAAAATTGCCATGATGCAACGGGTAATTGCCATGTACGTGGCTTGCATGTATGGCAATTCGCTGTTCACCATTGCAAAACTTTGAGGGTACTTGCAGAATTCACTGAATTACTACACCAAGTGGCGAGAGACAATTTTAGAAATTTCCGAAAGGACAGCCAATGAATACGATTAGCCCGTAATGTCATCGCTCTACAAGTAAAAGTGAAGGTTGAGTTACTTCAACCGTGTGCATTGAAATCCCTTTCAAGTGGCTTTGGAGTCTAATTTTGTTACGATTGTGATGAGTACTTCATGAATCACTTAGAAGTCTGAAGATATTTTTAAGACGCGTCAAGTGCAAATTGAGTAATAAGTGGAAATATTGGTTTAGGAATAAGACTTGCTTTTTGGCTTAGGAAAGGACGAAGTTTTTTTATAGCGCCGAATGTGGAAGGAAAGCATTCGAAACGGAGAGTTTTGAGTTCTGTCGTGAGCTTCAAAAATTCTCCTAGTCACACGAGACCCTAACACTTGAGGGTGAAAATACAAAAACCAATATATTCAAAATAGCATAAAATACGGGTCAATGACAGTGCAAGGCTATCAAAATATCGTCAGTACACACGTACATAACTTGATCGTAAACACGTACCGGATTTTGACTGACTAATATTACTTATATTTTTGGTGCACTTAGTACAAACTGTGCTGTAGTTAAAACGCAGACGCGAGTTTTGTAATGTTATTTTTGAAAAGGTGCCTCACATACAGACTATTAACAGCCACGCGGGAATAAGTTTACCAATACTATGATAGTTTATATAAAATTGACATAACTGACAAAAGGATTTACTTTTGGCATTATACGTGGTTTGTAGCTGGGAAAAAGTGGTATCATTGAAGATATGATTAGCTCTTGGATATCCAGGCTCCTGATTTGTACGGAAGTTTTACTTTAAATAAGTAAAACAGCTGACTTTTATTTCCCTACCTATTTACATGTATTAAACGACAGGCTGAAGTCATCCCTGGTACAGTGAAGCACGTAATCGCTCCGTTACCGTGTCAAGTCTGCTTGTGCTATTAATACTACTCTACCAGTACTATACGTAGCACAAAGTTAGTTTTTTTGCAATGTTACATTAATTGTCACAGCACTGTTCACATCTTTGTCTCGTCCTCCAGGCTGTAGGATAAGAATGCTCGGGCATTCGCACAGTCGTACGATACCCACCACCACCTCGTTGAGGTCTACGCAGCTGTGCCCAGAGGACCGACTCTGCTTTATGAGGCATGTTATCATTACTAACAAAAATGGTTAGTAGGCATTTTGTTGGTTCTTACCCTTTTGACGAAAATGTTATATTGTAGAAATAAACGCTGTTCGCGGTTGAGCACTTTTGAAAGTCCTGTTAAGTAAGTACATTTTGCATCCTTTCACAATGTGTAAAATGAAGATTGCCATGAACCCGATTACACTATTCTTGCTTCGATGATCAAGTGTAAATTTTACATAGTTAGGGATGTATGTCAACATTTTACTAATATGCGGCTGTCACTCTCGTGTGCGTAAATTAACAGAATATAAATGGCTATAATTACCGCGCCCATGTGCGTTTCTACTTCTGGGTTGAGACCACGTCCCAAAGTTTCGGTATATCTTTTCGCTGCTACTGGAAGTGAGCAAATTCGAGCAAAGGAAATGCTGATACTAGAGGCATAAGCTTTTGTATAATTCCATCATAATAATTATTTAGTTAAAAAAATTTGATTTAACATTTGTAAAATAGTTTAACAAATGACTTGCTATTATTATTCTATCGCCGAACAAATATTTTACAAAGGAAAATAATGTTCCGTACTATGCACGGAAAACAGTTTTAGTAAAAATATGGCATCATCGCTGACAAATAAAAAATTAATATAAAAAGGCGAAAATCAGCACTAGCACAACATATCTATCGCCGGTCATTGGAATTAACTGCCACATTTTAATCTAGGTGAACTTTAAAGTGACTCCCTACGAAGTCGCTTTCTGTTCAGTAATAATTCATCTCTCAGTAGTTACATTGCAGTGATATGTATATAAACGTTAAAGGATGAATGAACACTTCAAGTTACGTAGATAGTTTCTTCTCGCAAAATATTTTTAACTACTAAGAAAATTAACTGTATTGTTATTATATCGGCATTAACTGCAATCAATTTCTAATTGCACCAAGTATTGCCCCGATTTTTGTTTACGAATCACAACTCTTGTGGTGAAAATGCGTATTATGAGTTTTAAAATGTTTTTCTTTAATTAATGATACATGGCCAATAATGATTAGGTAATATAGTTATTTGCCTACTCAATTTAGTCATGAAATATTTTATTTCACAGTATATCGTGAAATATCCTACGGATCAACGTTTAATCGTTGGCATTAGACAACAATCGGAAAGAATTGGTTTGGAATTTATTTTTCTACTACTGATTTCAGAGGAAGTTACAAGGGCTATGTACCTAGATCTTGAGTTGTGTTGAAGATTGTTTGAAATACACGTTAAACCACGATACTTCACGTGCGTTGTATTTCCTAATCTATGATGATGGAATGAGGTACGAAGACATCGCGCACATTACAAGCACTATTTCGGGGCTCTCCAACATAGCTTAAAACTGATTTTTAATACTGCCTTATTGTTAAATGTACTGACCGTAAACACTCAAAACTAGCGTAGGGACATGTGCTGAACTTTGTTATAGACTTTATACTAATAATATGATAGGTTAACCTTTAAAGTCCCGTAGTTCCTGCGGTATAACGGGAACACTTAACACTGCACGCCATTTCAGAACATAGCGTGTAGATGCGCCAAGGAGATAGGTACTGGGATCGGTTTCGCCCTTATCGCTTCCTCGTTTTGGTAAGTAGGATAGTTTTGTAAGGGTGTCTGTATTTTGTGCAGACATTAAAATTTGTTGAAAAGGCGATATTTGCTGAATCTCGATGCATCGGGTCTAAAACTCTGGATTGGCCAATAATTTATTCTCTGTGCAATTAGTCTAAAATATTTTTCTGTGTGCATAAACAATTGAACATAAATTTGAGAAACATGCCATACTGCAGTGGCACTTTAGTTTTCCCGGCAATAAAAAAAATTTACAATATCAAGATATTTTATTAATGACCTCTTGTTTCGAAAGAAAAAATTTCTAAGGAAATTTTGGTTAATTAACTCAGTTACTTCATGGTTCCTGTTTATTGCCACTTTGCAGATACTGAAATGTGTATGACTTTAAATATTTAATGAGTGTAATTACTCTGAAATTTTGCCTGTGGGAAGTCCCAGAGTTGTGTTCTTTGAATCGCCCAAAAAATGCCCTACTAGCATACGCATTAAGCAGCGAGAACTGTCCGAGAAAGAAAAAAAAGTGTGTGATGCAAGATGAAGTAATACGGCAAATGTCACGTACTGTCGGATCCTGTTTTCAGTTCTAAGAACTAATTAGCTGTGCAGTTAGCTCGGTGGCCGCGACAGGTCTTACCTGTCTTCTGGACCGGCGAAGCTGCGAAGTCTTGTTATCCCGTGCCCGCCGCCTCCGCTGAGTTGTTCCACAAACCTCAAGCAGATAAGGACGGCCTGGCCGTTTTATGGATATCACGAGTGGAAAGTCGGCGGGAGTTAGAAGTCGTAATTTTTTTGTGTGTGTTTATTCAGCCATTTGTTTTTTGCTCGCGCCTAGCTGTGCGCGAGCCAGCTGCACGTTCCGACGACTGAAGTGGAGTGGTTTGTTCTGTGTTGCAGGATCTCGGGGCGGAGGAGAGTGACGAGGGGTCCAGGACTGGCAGGAGGTAAGATATCGCAGCAAATATACTTGATCTAACGTGTAATTGAACTTTTTTTTTATGAAAGCCTAATTCTGAGTTAATCCGTGAGTAGTCCCCTTCAAAAAGTTCCATAGCCATTAACGCGACTGCCTAGTGCGGGACCGGCTAAGCGAAAGGATACGATTTTACATATTAAATGATTTTATTAGCTGTTCCCGATAAAATGAGCACTTTTGATATCGACTTTCGAAAAATGCCACTGCCTCTACCTGCTAACATTTTAACGGGCACACTGACTGGCATTCACCCAGTAAAGTTGGTAACGACGGACGCAAAGTAGTTCCATTTTTTAACTTTGAATTAAATTTCTAGGCAAACATTTTTGAATACTATAGTGCGTCTCACTCTTATATTGCAGTGGAAAGCTAATCAAACAATTTTATATTTATACACTACTATTCAGTTTGACAATTTTTGTAATGTAATTTTGTACGTATGAACGTATTCTGTTAACACAGCATAACTTCTTGGCTGTTGATAATAGCCATCTGGAAACAGCGCGCGTTAATCACTCTTTACTGCAATCTAAGAGTGAGGCGGACTGTAAAAGATTTACTTTTCTAATGATTCCACAGTTTCACGTCACTGGCGTATGGATAAAGTGACCAGGCACTTGGCGATGTTCATTTTACATATGGTGTAAGAATACACAATGAGCGTGCTAGTAGATCTTTAGTAGGGGTTTCAAAAGTGCTCAGTTTACCGTGAACGGCCTTTAGACGAGTTTCAGCCACCTTTCATGATATCGTTTTCAAATAAAAACACTTTGTCAATCTTTTCCTGTGCCATATTTCCGNGCGATGTTCATTTTACATATGGTGTAAGAATACACAATGAGCGTGCTAGTAGATCTTTAGTAGGGGTTTCAAAAGTCCTCAGTTTACCGTGAACGGCCTTTAGACGAGTTTCAGCCACCTTTCATGATATCGTTTTCAAATAAAAACACTTTGTCAATCTTTTCCTGTGCCATATTTCCGCAGAAAGTTTTCTGTGGTATTTTTAATACCCTTAAAATTGCTGGTAAATTGAGATTTGTAGACTCAACAAAAAAACGCAAACACAACCACTTTACTCCTCCTAGTTTTCTTATAGTATGGCTCTTCTCATCAAAGGGCACCAAGTGTTTTTGTTTGAAAGCGACATCGTGAAAGGTAGTTGAGACACGCCTAAAATCATTAACCTTGCAAAACCCTATCCTTTCGCTCAGTCGGTCCCGCTCTAGGCACCGCCCTAACCTAATGACTGATAACAGCGCTTGCAAGTGACGCCGTGAATTGTTAGGGACATACGTTGCTATGTTGCCACTCGTGCTCCAATACACACAAAACGGAAAGAAATATATTTCAGTGGTCGTTAATATGAACATTAGTTATTTACCAAGAACTATAGGCATTGATAGGAACACCAGATTTTCGCGAAAAGTCTTCTGTCTACGTGTCCTCCAAACCTTTTTAATTCAGATCTACTTTCGTGATTGGATGGTTTTAACTGCTAACCATGTTATGTGCCGATCAGCGAATCACAGCGTTCAGTACGGGACTGGCCTAGGCAGGTACCAAAATGTCTTCTCGCAAAGACGCGCTGCCAGTAACCGAAGGAAAATTGCAAATGTGCATGTAGCGTATTGATGTTTAAGCCGAATGGAATTCTTTTCGCGAAAATCTTCTGTCCGTAGGCACTGAACTACTTTGAAAATAGGCCCTCAAAGACCGCGATAACAAAGAAAAATGGCATTGTGATAGTGTAAACACCACTACATTAATCGTGTTTCGCAGTTCGGAATTAAATTATTTTTTCATCGAAAAAATATTACAGTGTGTTAAAGTTTCGTACAGATTTTGTCAAAAGCTATAGTGGGGAATTAAAGGGTTACTGCTAGTTTGTACCGGGACTTGTAAGGCGTCGCTTTGATATTGTGAGGTGGGCCGAGCCATCGACTGTTACGAGCCCAAATCTTCCGTCAAGTGGTTAGAAGCCCTCGCTAATTATAGTCGGTTCACGACTGGAAGAGACTTTCTTGAAGCCCTGCTAAAGATCTACTTTCAAGCCCATTTCGTATCCTTCCGCCAAAGGTAAACATGTGGTAGTCACATGGCAATGTTTACATTCCACTGTGTGTGTGTACATGTGTTCGTACATGCACGTACCGATTATAAAAGTCNAGTCACATGGCAATGTTTACATTCCACTGTGTGTGTGTACATGTGTTCGTACATGCACGTACCGATTATAAAAGTCATGTATATATTATTAATGAATATTCCACAAGCGTAAAGTTTTTAATCTTGAGAATTTCACACAAAAGAATATGCGATGCTAGCGAAAAACATTTCATTCTATAAACCCAAAATGCGAGTATTTTGATGAATCGATAGTTGTTGTCTATTTACAATCGATTGTTAGTGACTTCCGATAAATTCCCGTACATCGAAGGCAAGATCATCAGTATTGATCGAAATTGCTATAGACGTTAAAATGGCGTGGTGATAGACTGAGTCGGATGTTTCGCGCAATTGTAAAACGTTATTTAAAAATGGTTGTGACGGTTTTCGACAGGACGGCAGAGTTTGCGAGTGAAGGATTCTACGTCTTCGACAATGTGAAAACAATTCTTATGTGCAAATACTGCAACGTTAGAATAGAGTGGCAAAGGAAAGACACGTGCACGAAACACATAAAAACAAAAGGAATCAGTACAACGAGAAAGTGAGCACAAATTAAAATCATACGTTATTAAAAACCAAATAATAAAGAGTGGTTATTAGTAAAACAAGACAAATAAATGAATTATTATAGGTTAAACAAGATAATCGCACAAATTCTCTGGCACTGTGTCAACCACACCCCGCCAACAACACAATGAACGAAGGTTAGTAAACAAATGACCGCATTACTTTCACCTTGAGCGTGATCATGTGACTATGCAAGAAACGTTGAAATCTAAATACGTTAGCAACACGTCATTAATAATTGGCATAATAAGATACAAGTCTTTTCGACACCCATTTGTAAGCGATAAATTAACAATTNTGACTATGCAAGAAACGTTGAAATCTAAATACGTTAGCAACACGTCATTAATAATTGGCATAATAAGATACAAGTCTTTTCGACACCCATTTGTAAGCGATAAATTAACAATTACGTTAAAACTTTGGAACTATTTCCTCTCTTTGTGCTGGCCCTAACGACATAACTGTATCCATACTCACCGCTGTTTGTAATGTTATATGCATGTCGCTAACGGCTAGGGTGTTTTTTCATAGGTTGATTTTCAAAAGTTTCTTCCAGTCGTGAACCGACTATAGACATACCATCGTCTGTAACTTCTGTGTATAACCGAGCTTCATAAATTCCAAAATTTAAATTTTTTTTTTTAAGTGTAAGTGTTTTTTTTAACCGTCAAGCTATAGTTGAACTTTACGCAGTATGGCTGGAGTGAGTGAAGAGATTTGGGCGGCTCTTAACATCGAGGTTGTGAGAGTGGATGAGGGTGAAACGGTGTGAGTATGAAGCAGTACCGGAATGAAAGGGCGGGGGAAACGAGAGATCCCCGTTGACCAGCGGCATCATCCGGCACGATTCCCACATGCGAAAATCCGGGAGCGACCCCGCCGGGAATCGAACCCGGTTCGNGTCGTGAACCGACTATAGACATACCATCGTCTGTAACTTCTGTGTATAACCGAGCTTCATAAATTCCAAAATTTAGATTTTTTTTTTTAAGTGTAAGTGTTTTTTTTAACCGTCAAGCTATAGTTGAACTTTACGCAGTATGGCTGGAGTGAGTGAAGAGATTTGGGCGGCTCTTAACATCGAGGTTGTGAGAGTGGATGAGGGTGAAACGATGTGAGTATGAAGCAGTACCGGAATGAAAGGGCGGGGGAAACGAGAGATCCCCGTTTANTGTGAGTATGAAGCAGTACCGGAATGAAAGGGCGGGGGAAACGAGAGATCCCCGTTTACCAGCGGCATCATCCGGCACGATTCCCACATGCGAAAATCCGGGAGCGACCCCGCCGGGAATCGAACCCGGTTCGAGTAGTCTAACCACTACACCAGCGTGACCTCAATTGCTGGAGAGTTTTCATTTTGTCAGCCATGGCGAGCGGCCGGATGTTGATGCACGTTGAGCGTATGTCTCACGGAGTCCATAAACATGGTGTCATGAGGGGGCGGGGGCTCCTTGTTCCCTCTCCTGATTTGTGACGTTTACGTACATATCTTTAGAGCGGCCCGCCCCTCCTCACGTTCCCGAAAAAACATTTTGGGGCGTCCCTAGTTGGGAATCCGTCTAGCTGCGCGAGTTCTACCACGCCATAAAACGCATATCTGCATGTGCGTTATTGCGTGCCACTGCTGCCTGCAGGATACGCACGTACGCATGCACCTAACTGCGCGGATTCTTACAACACCACACCTGTAGCTATTTTGCTTCACCAAAAAGCAAGTAGAATATGTGCAAGATAATTTTTTCTTGATGTTGGTACGTTATAATTTGCATGCAGCTTATTAAGAATACCTAAAATAAAATAAAATTATGTTGTGATTATTTTGACGCCAGAGTGTTGTTTTGAACCTCGTATCTCTTCTTGTGTATTTTTCACAAATAGCCTGCTAGGACGTCATTCTNTATAATTTGCATGCAGCTTATTAAGAATACCTAAAATAAAATAAAATTATGTTGTGATTATTTTGACGCCAGAGTGTTGTTTTGAACCTCGTATCTCTTCTTGTGTCTTTTTCACAAATAGCCTGCTAGAACGTCATTCTTAAATTAAAGTTGATTAATTTTAACTCCAACGCGTTATTTTCAACATCAGGTATGTTACTGTTTTTATACATAGCTTGAGTTTGATGGGGCGTCAATGTAACTATGTAAAATTGTATTAAATTTGAAATGTTCTGCAATGTCGGGTAGTAAAACATTTCTATATATATACTGAACTTATTTTTTTTTATTTACGTCTTTATATAACTGCAGTGAATAGCGACGGATGCACTATTCACTCCATCCACAGAAAATTTGATATTGAATTTTCTTAACAAAATGCAGTAACTAGAACCAGTGATATTACTTCGCTTTCATTTTGTATATTGTTTAAATATAATTTTTATTTTCTTTGCACAGAATTTCTACATCATAGGATTCCCAACACACGTGTTGCCGTGTGGAAAACCCGGTACGAGCTATATTTCAAGCAAAGCGGCGAACGGTGTTCGTCATTAGAGGGTCAACGGTCGAGAATTATAAATAAAAAAACACGTAACAAATCTTTTTTGAGTATTAATTGTTACTAAGGTGTTTAATATTAGGACTTACTCAAACTCACATAATACACGTACACTTATTTTTATTTTAACGTGATAGCTGATATCATGTGTAAACAAATAACAGTTCATACAAATTCTAGATTTACTGCACCATTCAACTAGAAGCATTTGAAATTTTAAAGAAACAAGTTTGCATATAATAATCAAATTTGCATTTACGTAATAATTTAACAACAAAAGTTATAGTTGTAGTGCGGGTTTATTATTTCTTATAGGAATCTGACCCTTGCAGCAGATTATTAGGGGTTACGACGCCCCTGACCACTGGTTCCGCCGCACCTGATTTCAAGTGATCAGGTAATCTTTTTTCTGTAGCCAAGGTGTAACGGTGTATATTACCTTGGCATGTCGGCTATATCTTAGATCGTAAGACCCTACTCTGCGGGCCGCAGAATTTTTATCAGTGGATCGATGTAAAGATTCTTGACGTTAATATTTGCCTCCTGTTTGTGACAAATGAACAAATAATGCAGTAGTATACAGTGATTTGCTGTTCGCATATAGTCGTCTTCCAAAAACAGCTTTTATGAGTAGTCGTATTGTATGCTGTTCTGTAAGTCCTTCACGCTACACATCCGATGAGATGCACGGGAATGGGAGTACTACCGCAGAATTGCAGTTATTGGTATACTTCCTTCGGTGTATTTTCGCAGTAGTTTTGTATGAATAGACTGTATAGTTTTACACTCCTGGTAGTGTGTTATAAGACTGAAAAATCCGGGGAATCTTCGTAGGATTGCCTGGTAAAGGGTTTGTGTTATATACACTGAAGTGCCAAAAAAACTAGTACACCTGCCTAATATCGTGTAGGCCCCCCGCAAGCACGCAGAAGTGCCGCAAGGCGACTTGACATGGACTCAACTAATGTCTGAAGGTATGCAGGAGGCAATTCACATGAATCCTGTAGGGCAGTCCACAAATCCATAGGAGTGCGAGGCGGTGATCTGTTCTGAACAGCACGTTGCAAGGCATCCCAGATATGCTCAATAATGTTCATGTCTGGTGATTTAGGTGGTCAATGGAAGTGTCTAAAGTCAGAAGAGTGTTCCTGGAGGCACTCGGTAGGAACTCTCGACGTCGCATTATCTGCTGGAATTGTCCACGTCCGTTGGAATGCACAATGGACATGAATGGGTGCAGGTGATCGGACAGGATGCTTACGTATCTGTCACCTGTCAGAGTCGTATCTAGACGTATCAGGGGTCCCATTTCACGCCAACTGCACACGCCCCATACCATGACAGAGCCTCCACCAGCTTGAACAGTCCCCTGTTGACATGTAGGGTCCATGGATTCATGAGGATGTCTCCATACCCGTACACGTCCATCCGCCCGATACAATTGGAAACGAGACTCGTCAGACCAGGCAACGTGTTTCCAGTCATCAACAGTCCAATGGCGGAATTGGCGGTCCCAGGTGAGGCGTAAAGCTTTGTGTCGTGCAGTCAACGACGGTACACGAGTGGGCCTTCGGCTCCGAAAGCCCATATCAAAGATGGCCCGTTGAATAGTTCGCATGTTGGCACTTGTTGATGCCCGAGCATCGAAATCTGCGCCAATTTGAGAAAGGGTTGCACGTCTGTCACGTTTAATGAATCTCGTCAGTCGTCGTTTGTCCCGTTCGTTCACGATATTTTTCCGGCCGTAGCGAAGTCGAAGATTTGATGTTTTACCGGATTCCCTATATTCACGGTACACTCGTGAAATGGTCGTACGCGAAAATCCAAATTTTATCGCTACCTCGGAGATGCTATGTGATCTCTCGTGATGCAGATCTATCGTGCGCCAACTATAACACTACGTTCAAACTCACTGAAGTCTTGATAACCTGCCATTGTAGCAGCAGTAACCGATCTAGCAACTTTGGCAGACGCTTGTTGTCTTATATAGGCGCTGCCGACCGCATCGCGTTACTCAGATTGGTTCCATACCTCTGTTATTTGGATACGCACGCCTATGCCAGTTTTTTTTTCCCTCCAGTATAAATGTATACACATAGCCTTGGGGTAAACATCGTAAAATCGGGCACAGAAATATGACCTACAAGTAATGCGTTTTTTTTTTTACGGTACACGTTAGTCGGTCTTTTAGGACCAGTGACTTTTAGTTGGAGTGATGCGCACCTCTCNCCGACCGCATCGCGTTACTCAGATTGGTTCCATACCTCTGTTATTTGGATACGCACGCCTATGCCAGTTTTTTTTTCCTCTCCAGTATAAATGTATACACATAGCCTTGGGGTAAACATCGTAAAATCGGGCACAGAAAGATGACCTACAAGTAATACGTTTTTTTTTTTACGGTACACGTTAGTCGGTCTTTTAGGACCAGTGACTTTTAGTTGGAGTGATGCGCACCTCTCGCTTGTAGAGGGCTACGAACCAGTTAACTAANCGCTTGTAGAGGGCTACGAACCAGTTAACTAACTCGGCATTGAAGCTGTAATGTCTTGGGCGTAGCTTCACGCCATAGTGACTCCGTCATATCGAAGTGTGAAGTGCTGCGAGGTAATTGGACGTGTGCCGTCTGTTATCCTGAGATCAAACGTGTAATTGTCTCGTCTGGTTTCCCACGATGATTGCGACACCAGTCATTGCTCGTAATTCGTTCACTGGCAACTGCGCTGAAGGAGAGATTTACACGGTACTCGTTTGCACAATCATCAGAGCAGCCGTGTATTACATCGCTATCGCAGATCTGTTTTATTTAACGACGGTCACGTATTACGTAAACCGTCTGCTAGATGTTTTACTCGTGCGGCAGTCAGTCTACCAGCCGTGTATATGTCGCAGGGACATGATAAAACCGGAAATTTGATCAAAGTCCTAAGGTAGACGATCAATTAACGGAAGATGTTAAAATTACAACTCTGTAGGGTGATTTCCCTAAAGAAAGTAAGTGATTTGATCAAGTACCTTAACTGTTTTAGTGAAAAGATGAAATTAAGAAGTCAGGTTTCGCCCAAAGCGTAACCATAAATTACGCACCGTGGTCGAGCCCCAGCGCCAGCAGGAAGGTTCACTACTGTTGTTATGGTCATTTCAAGGCTCGCCGGCAATTTGTTTTATAGGTAATGAGGCTACCAGCTTCAAGTATAACAACTGCCATTAGTGGGTTAACTATGGACGTTAGACTATCGGTTCCTTGATAGAATATGCTCCATTTGTACTTATCTACCTCACTTTGGAGTTTATTATCATTTGTTATTGAAAATCCGGGTTTCCTTCTTTCGGGAATGCAATTTCTCAGGCAAGGTTTATTTTGTTTTTATTTTGTAACTAAAAGGTATACATATTACTGGTAACGAAATGTTCACATATGCGAAATCATCTTCGGATAATTCGCTGTTTATAACCATTTTGGAATAAATTAATTTCAAAATGTATACTATCAAGGGCATGTACCTCGCTAGGTCGTATTATTTTCTATAAACTGTCTCCTCTCTTCGTTTTGATGTGGAGTTCCCAATGTTATATAAAACCATGGCTTGTCAATGATTGCGTCGGTTGTCTCATCTGCTTTAATTCACGAGGAATCTCAGCTGATGTGCGGCGCTGCGGCTGTGACAAGGGAAGGGCCAGCGCGCGCAGGAAGTAGCGACGCCGCGCTTTGTCCCGGTTAGGGACGTCGGAGGAAGCCAGCCCCACGCAGTCTGCGCGGAGCCTGTCCCGCATCTGCCTCGTCACGTGGCCGCATCTGCCCGCCTGCGCGCAACACCGGCCCCACGCGCTTTGAGGGACCGCGGTGGCTGAGCGTTCAGCCAACTGTTCGCGATTGGTTTGAAGAACATTCTGGACAATTCCAGCAAATGATTTGGCCACCAAGATCGCCCGACATGAATCCCATCGACCATTTATAGGACATAATCGAGAAGTCAGTTCGTGCACAAACTCCTGCACCGGCAACACTTTCGCAATTATGGACGTCTATAGAGGCAGCATGGCTCAATATTTCTGCCGGGGACTTCCAACGACTTGTTGAGTCCATGCCACGTCGAGTTGCTGCACTTCGCCGGGCAAAAGGAGGTCCGACACGATATTAGAAGGTAACCCATGATATTTGTCGCCTCAGTGTATTACTCCTAGGGAAATTTTTCAAATTGTTCTAAAACATGCGAAGAAACCGTGAATGGACTATATGTCTTTACATAAGTGTGTTGTGGAGCAGGAGCGTCCACGCTGTGAATTCCTCGCCGTCGCCTGCAGCCTTGTAAGTAGCCGCGCCGCGGCTGCGGCGTCGCGTCGGCCTTTTAAGGCGTCCGCTCCCCGCGGTGCGTGCGCGGCGCTTCTGCGCATCCTTTTTACTCCCGTTTTGGAAGTCGTTTGGCCCCTTTTACAACCTACTGCCCGGCGTTGTCCGGGTATCGTTTTGTCTTTTAATAGTCTACGAATGTAAGTTTTCCAATAAATACTATAGACTGTTCGTGGTTTCTTCACACCTTTTTGAATTAAACATTTGAAAAACACCCCGTGTGTGACCTAACACCCCATATATGACCTGTTTGGTTGTTTCTTAAATATACCACGTATCACAAGGGTTTTATACTTATGTAAACATAAAAGCACTTCTATTTTGGTTAAATTTTACTTTTACTTTGATTTTATGTATAAATTATAACTAATATGAATAAATACAAAGGGGTAAATAGGTATGTTGTTAATGCCTAGTAAGAAATAGTAGTTTTTGTGCAAAATATGATTACACTCGGTGCGCACGAATGCGGTGCGTTGGACCCCTGGTGTAATTCTCTAAGCTTTGTTTGTATGAGGCGGATGAATATCCTGGAAGTATAACTTTGGCAGGGCTTCTGAAAAGTGAAAGTAACCGTGAATGGAGTATAATACACAACTCAATATAACCTCACATTCAAGTCAATGTATCAGAAATAGAAAATTATTATTTTTTAATCACAACATTAAGTGATATATATTCTTTAATATAGATAACTTAACCGTTACTGAATTAAGGTTCCTTTTGCAATAGCAGTAGCCTACAACTCCTATTGTACAATATTAGCTATATTTGTCAATATGTCAACTGAGTATTTGGCAGAGTACATTTATCTGAATACTTAGAAGTAGCAACATACCCATAAAACTACTATTTTGTTTAAGCATGCCGGAGCTGGCCAAATGTGCCGTGATTAAGTTATAAGTGATGTATTATAAATAAATTTGTAGCGGTAGTAGCTTATATTTATTGAATTCCGTAGACATAATTACGTTAATAGTATATGAAGTAATTCCACAGTGCACAAAAACGCACATACCGAATTTATAGCTTCAAAATCACGAAATGTGTATTTAAATGAGTGTAACGAGCTGAGAAAGAAACAGGAGCAATGCGTATTTATCATTATCTGTTAATGAGATATACACGACCGCATGTATGGGTTTTCGGGCCAATAGGAGGAATATAGCCTTTTTTGACCTAAGCAGTATTTTTAATTGGCCACTGAGGGGTATCCCTGCCAAATTTTGCCCAAATTCGTCGCACGGTGTATAATTATATATAGAGAAAAAGTATATACTTACAGACAAACTTTAACTTTTGTATATGTATAAAGATGACAGACGCCTCTGGTGCCCAAGTTCTTCGTGTATGGCAGACCGCTGTAGGTAACTTGTACCCTAGAGGCCAATATCATGGTCATTATCGATTTCTTTATTACTAGTTTGGCAAATGATAACGTTTACACGTACAAAGCGAGGTGGCGCAGTGCCAATACACTGGACATGCATCGGGAGGACCCGGGTGCGACCATCTTGATTTCGAGTTTTTGTGGTTTTCCGAAACCACTCCAGGCAAATGCTGAGATAGTTCCTTAGTTCAGGCCATGACCGATTCCCTGCCTGTTCCCGTTTGCCTTTAAAAAGGTTTGTTACGCCTTTAATAACTTCGCTGACGACACTTTTGGGCCTACCTACCTACTTACGTTTACATGTCGTATATGTAGGAAGTTAAATTTTTTGAGACGCGGAAGTACATGCGTATAACTATAGGCATTTCATCTAATGGCCCCATAAAATGCGTTGCCGTCCTGTTCTGATGCCAATTTCGATATAATAGAGATATTTAATTCTATATATTTTCTGTTACATTTCCTCGGAAAATCTCTCGAACTAATAATGGCTATGGCTGTCACTATAGTTGAATTCCCATTACACGCTTTAGCTTTAAACATACTGCTCATAAATAATGTATTTGAAAAAGGAAATAGTTCCATGTGTTGGTCACCTGTGGTAACTGTAATTTGTCCAGCAATTAACGTAATGCGACACTTCTCTCCCGCGATAAATTCAACATGACATCCGTACCTGAAATACGTTTGAGAATGAACTTTTATACTGCGTCTTACCCAGTAAAATGTATTAACATCAATCGAAGTGTGACTGCCTGTAGCATTTTCGCGTGAAAACTAACAAAATTTATTGCACGATTACCCCTTTCCGCCAAAGCAAAATATATCAGCCAAGCCTGAACTCATAACTCTTAATAGACGGAATTTTTAACATAAANCCCCTTTCCGCCAAAGCAAAATATATCAGCCAAGCCTGAACTCATAACTCTTAATAGACGGAATTTTTAACATAAAAATTTGCAGTACTGGTAAAGATGTAGGTCGGGTACTAACAGAAAAAAATTATTTTACAAGGTGGTTGTAAAGGCATTCATGTCAAAAGTTAAATACTATTTCACCGGCATTTTGAAGCCAAACTCGACGAATAGTAACCGTGAAAGTGTATAAGTAATAGTCAGTTTGGTGAATTTCTGGAGTAGTTACCATTGTAGTTTTGCACGGTGGATAAAATATTCGAAAGGAATGTGCTGAGCAAAAAATCTCTTAAACAATAGTAATGCACTTCAAGTTATTAATTTATTTCGTTTAGAAAAGTCATAAATATGCTGACTGTTTAAGTGTTCCATGACGCCTAATAGAACCACTTCAAATATGTGTAACTAGTAAATAGTCAGAAAATGCCTCGATTCTTTTGCATTGTTGGTTTGGCACCTCATCTAATATCCGATGAACGTTAGTAAAATTATTTCCATTCATCCATTCAGTCAGCGTGAGATAGTTCCAACTACGCTGAGCCATTGTGGAGGTGATCGTTCGTAACATCCAACAAAAAATCCCTGTTAACATATAAACAGTATTTTCCATTCATTGGTTCGTAGTAACATTTGTGGAATTTCGAAACTGTTTATAGGCGTTAGACAAAGCTGTGTTTTATCTGGGATTCATACCATGAACCTCTTATACTCTAACTACGGATGTTTGCATGAGTTTACGTGATTATTAATCCATTCCGTAGGCGTGTAAAAATGTTGTTTTTACAGCGGTATAACTTCGTCGGTATATACTTTTGGTCGTATCGAGGATGTGTACATCTCGACTAGTCATTGAGCAGTTTCGGGTTCGCATTGTAGCGACATAATGCGGAGGCACTCGTAGCGCCGCCGGCGTGGTTTACGACTCGCCACCCATGGCGCACCTAATGCGCGAGAGGTACTCAATAAGCGACGCCTAAAGAAGGAGAGAGCCGGCTGGCTGGAATGCGCGGGCGAGGCCGCTATCTCGTCCTCCCGTGAGAAAACACGGCTGCTGCGGCCAGATACAGTCTCTGCTCTCCCGAAGATGGAGTCGCCGCTCCGTCTCTCCCGCCCGCTATGGANCTGCCGGGTCTGCAGGGGAATAGCAAACCCTCGCTTTCGGACCTTCTTCCGCGCTGGCGTGTCTGTGTGCAAATGGAGTTGTTCGTGATGTAGTGGTGATGAGACGCGTCCTGAACTTGCAGTCGCGGAGTTTAATAGGCCGCTGTCTAAGTTGATTGCAAAGTAGGACGAGAGCAGTCACGGGAAAACACCCCACAAAGGGATACATTTCTTTAATCTTCCTGAAATTTATTTAAAACCGAAATAACCACGTCTAAGGTAGTGCATTATTAAAATATGAATATTATATTTCTGCCTGTTAACTTTAAAAAAAAAAGAGCAGTAAATAGTTGTGATNCTGCCGGGTCTGCAGGGGAATAGCAAACCCTCGCTTTCGGACCTTCTTCCGCGCTGGCGTGTCTGTGTGCAAATGTAGTTGTTCGTGATGTAGTGGTGATGAGACGCGTCCTGAACTTGCAGTCGCGGAGTTTAATAGGCCGCTGTCTAAGTTGATTGCAAAGTAGGACGAGAGCAGTCACGGGAAAACACCTCACAAAGGGATACATTTCTTTAATCTTCCTGAAATTTATTTAAAACCGAAATAACCACGTCTAAGGCAGTGCATTATTAAAATATGAATATTATATTTCTGCCTGTTAACTTTAAAAAAAAAGAGCAGTAAATAGTTGTGATGTTATCATCGTATACAACGTTTTGCGATCTGGGTGTTTTTTTTCTACTTGCATTTAGCAATCTTTATATTATACGGTGAAAAAGAGCATTGTTGGGAAAGGGCTGTATAAAGGAAATTGAAATTATGTACTGAATGTACGATTTCCGATGTTTCTGTGCTAGGCCAGCGCGGGGACTTCATTGATTTTTTTTATCTCGGTGCATTGTGTACTGTGCTGGTCTATAACAAAAACCGTAAGCCCAACTAGACGGCGCCACTTTTTTTTTAATAGAGAATTGAGAATGTAAATACGTATGTTGAGATTTGTACCAGCATTCGGCTGCATTGAGGGTTGGAAACCATGATTTCCCGAGTCATTCACGGCATTGGACGACCAAACACGCTTACAGTAGGAATAACATTTCCACAGGGTTCCTTCTAAAAACATTGACGTAGGTATAGGTGGTTGGTGGTTAAATCGCACTTTTAAAAGCCCTGCTTAGTGTTTCTTTTCTCATTAAGTAAAATTAACATGCCATGGACCCGATGACTTAATCCATGCGTCGCTTTAGTGTAACCACGTAAGTATAAAACTATTCTTAATGCCAGTTCCGGTTTTTGTGCGTAAATTAAATATAAACCACATGAAATAAATTCTTTGTCCACAAGTTGAAACATGTATAGTATATTCGCGGTTTCTTCACACTTTTTTAATCAAACCTTCGAAAAATACTCCATGTATGACGTGCTTGGTCGTTTTCTAAATATGCCGCTTATCGAAAGCCTTTTATACTTGGGCTAACATAAAGCACCTTATTTTTGGTTAAGTTGAACGTTTACTTTTTATTTTATATATAAATATATAATTTATAATTTATAATTAATATTAATAAAAGCAGAAAGAAAATAGGTGTGTTGATAATGCCTAGCAATAAATAGTTCTTATGCAAAATATTATTACACTGAGTATACACTAATGCGGTGCATAGTTCCTTTTGTGTAATTTTCTATGCTCGGTTAATCTTTGTTTAAATGAGGAGGAATATCCTGGAAGTAGAACTTAAGCAGGGCTTCAGAAAAGTTGGAAGTAAATGTAAATGGACTATAACGCTTTTGACACTGCCTCGGTACACTTATTTATTTTCCTACACCGCAGCCAATTTTACTAGGAGCATGTCATTTAGAGTTCTTGTAATTTAGAGCAAGACACAATTTTTTAAGGTTTATTTTAAAATTTTTGTCCCAACTGCAGACCAGAGTTGCCTGTTCTGGCAGGAAGCGCAGTGAGTTGGCAGCCCAGGACGAAGACGAGACGAAGGGCTGTGGTTCCCCCTGTGGCAGCTAAGTTCTCCGACGCGAGGACAAGATGTGGAGACTTCGGCAGTCTTGGAAGGGACCTTGATGTGGAACCTAGAAAAGNCGAGGGCGTTTTCGTCGTCCGGTCTGACGGTCGGCGAGCTTGATTTATTGCGGCCCGTGTCGCTGTCGAACGTTTCACGTTTGGGAAGTTTGTACACCAAATACTACTGCCTATAGGCTGTTCGCGGTAAAGTGAGCACTTTTTAAAGCCGCTTCATTAAAAATAATAGTCAATAAAATATATTTTTTATTTTAGCCTTAGACGTTAACTTCCTAGTGCGGCGGAATATACATACTGTGTTTATTACTTACATGGCAATATTTATTTAAAAACGCGGTTACAGAACAGAAAATGGCTGAAAAGAAAAAGTAACTACGGCTTCAAGAGTTCTCACTTGACCGCGAACAGCCTATGCACCTTCAGACCGGCGCATAAACTGTGATGCGGCAATCCAACGCGAAGATGTAGATAGGACACTCGATAAGTTCGTGGGCGCTGCTGTGCGTGGCTGCCTACACTCAGTCAGTCAACGCATGAACCTATTACCTTTGGTAGTATACAGTACCGTAAGTGGCCACAAGCGTTCTCTCTTAAGCTCTAGTGTAATTGCGTACAGTCGAAATTTAAAATAATAAGAGTGACGTATTCGTGCTTTAGGAAACTTTATTTTGCATCATAAAAAAATNCGTACAGTCGAAATTTAAAATAATAAGAGTGACGTATTCGTGCTTTAGGAAACTTTATTTTGCATCATAAAAAAAATATATAAACAATGCAATCATGCAAACAAGTGTACGAATATGTTTTCAACAAATTATCAGAGTAAATGTANAAAAAAATATATAAACAATGCAATCATGCAAACAAGTGTACGAATATGTTTTCAACAAATTATCAGAGTAAATGTAAATTTGGTTGGCCGAACAGTCTAGTAAGCTACCTACATATGCATTATTTTTGAGGAGCAACGTGTATTTTTATCCTGCCTTGTGTTTGTTAAATGGGCTTAGGGAATACCTACCAAACGCATGCAGCTACACGGAGCTTACATTAATGGCTTAATACAATTTTCGCTGTATTAAGGTGACGTCTTAGCGGCATGGCAGTTGGGTTAATCCTCTCCCACATCTCAGTGCGGAGGCACCCAGACTACAGCCGCGCGGAATGTTACTACAATACGCGTGTCCAGCGTNCCTCTCCCACATCTCAGTGCGGAGGCACCCAGACTACAGCCGCGCGGAATGTTACTACAATACGCGTGTCCAGCGTAAGGATATGAGATGCCTGGCCCATTCTCGCTTGCCTTCTGTAAATAAATCAAAGATACTATCGATTTAATAGTGCTCGTTGGCCCCCTCCCCTACCACTTCAATTACCTGGGCAGAATTATTTTTAGCTGTCACCGCATTTATTGGCTGCGTTAGCNGGCCCCCTCCCCTACCACTTCAATTACCTGGGCAGAATTATTTTTAGCTGTCACCGCATTTATTGGCTGCGTTAGCCTGTTTACGGTATTTAATTCCAATCCACGAAAGGTAATTTCGAATCGGCGTGATGACGTTGTTTGATAATCATCAAATCTCATCTGATTGTTACTAAAATGTTTGAAAGGCTACACAAATTAAAGATTATTACTGTACTTGCAGTGCCTCTTGAAACTGCTCTTATTGCTCAAGATAACCAGAGAAATTGTTAAGGGAATTTGGGGTAAACCAGTTTTCGTGGGGTAGGTGCCTCGCGAACCATGGTCACGCATCAAACAAAAACTATCAAAAATCATTTTTCTTTGGGGTTGTGCCATTATTTACGTCGTAAATTCTTGAAACATACATAATTAATGGATTTCATGCCCTTATCCCTGTGTATTTCACTGCCTGCTTCTACGCTTACTTCCATTGTACGTGTATATTTAGAATACGCAGGCATCAATAAAGAAACGCTTCTTAATTATCCAACGTTTTTCATACACTCGTTTTCCAGTACTAATAAAATTATGGTATACATATTTACGTGCATTTCGAGAACTGACAAAACAGGGCAAACAATCGGAACACTTTATTTTAAAACTTGATGAATATTTTCAGACTATTTCAAAGCATATCCCAGCACTTCCGATATGCATTTAATTATAACAGTGAACCATATAGTCCTCCAACGAAATATACGTAACAGTGTATCACCAAACTCTTCTTATCATATACTGTTAATTTTTGTATTTCTTAATAATTATAGCAATTTAATTCATATGATCTTCATTGTAATATTTCTTATCAGTTTTTTGGTAGTAACGACAAAACAAAAACCAAAGTATTGCATAAAACTACAGGTAGGTAGCATGTAATGTTACGAGAAAACTTCAATCGTCTCATAGTTACAGCTTCGAGCTACGGTTGTAGTACCATATAAGAATAACTTATCAAAAATACTCGAAACCTAAGCTGTTTGGTAGAATATTATTTGTCGTTAATTTCTGCGAAGTTACAACATTTTATGTTTCTAATAAAAGATGGCGCACCCACCTCCGGCAGTTGGTATTGAGCTCTGCTGAGTACATGTGGCTTGAATCATGTAGTGTGTGGTGGACTGTTGCAAGGTAAGATGGCCTTATCTGTGTGCTGTACCCTGTTGCTTGCTTGTTTACACTTCCACCACTAAAACGTATCTCTGCAGCTGACGCCACAGGACACGTGTAATGGGTCCCTTGCTGCTCGCTTGTGAGTGGTCGGAATGCTTTCAGTTTCCCAAGACTGCACGGTGGTCACTGGCTCCTGCTGCGTGCGCCGAGAATGTAAAGCAGTGAACAGGCACCAGCTTACCTTGCAACAGTTCACTGCTTGAATTACTGTATCTTGAACTGTTCAGGCAGCGTAGCCATATGAGTGACATTTCCGTTTTCGACTTTGTTTTGTAACATTTACATTATCAGTGCTCAGAATAATTACCTTTAGCCCAAATTGTATCGTTTATTTGCCAAATGCAACGCCAAACTTTGTAAGACACTTTTAGACTGCAGAAAAAAACTAATTATGATAGTCCACGATAACACTAATTTGAAATTTTTTTTATTTATTTATTTTTTTTTTTTTTTTAACTGAGTTACAATGGCATGTGTTTCTGGAAGCATCCACGTGGGTTCGAATCTCTGATCATGGTTTCCTAGTTGAAATAATTTCACTAGTAAAGTTTCGTGGTGGTTTCATAAGCGAATCACTGGAAGTCCTGACGTTTGGTCGCTCCGCTTCAGACTCGTGCCTCAGCGGGTTCAAATGCTCCATAAATTGAGATTGTGTGCTTCAAACCGTCAAGATTGTGACTTTTCAGATCGAGCAGCGACGAGCTAGTTCCCATTCTGCCGAAACCTTGGCGAAGTGGAACCCTCTGGATGCCCTGTCTGAGNGATCGAGCAGCGACGAGCTAGTTCCCATTCTGCCGAAACCTTGGCGAAGTGGAACCCTCTGGATGCCCTGTCTGAGAAAACCAGGCATTCTTATAGAAAAATTTTTCCCCATGTGGGGTTTTATGCAGAAATTGTTGTGGGCATCCGCTGAATGATATTTTCCCAGTTTCTTTGTTTTTCTTCGTTGCGCATCTTGTATGAATGTATCCTGATTCATCTCATGTATGTTTCATGCTCAACTGATAGATGGGTCTGGTTCTCAGAAGTCTGGCTCTTCTGTAGCGCAGACGGCCATCGGCGNGTTAGTGAGAAACGACGTACAAACTCTCAGTGCCCATTTAAATCATATTTTCTTTCTGCGGCTTGGATTTGTGTGTAGTCGTGGAGTTACGTGAGCTTCGTCTTGTAATAAAGAGATTTATTCCCTTGAGTTCTACATTTTCGCGTTGTGGGTTCTTTACGAGAAATACCGTAACAATTAAAAGACGTCGTGGAAACAGTTTATTTCCGAACGGTCAGTGAGTCTATCGTAAGATGAGAAACTATAATTTCGCCAGTCATATTTTGTACCATTGAATGGGAGGGATTACGTGATTGTGTGCACAGAATGAGGAAATATATCAAAAACTTTAGAAAGTTTTTAATTAGACGACTTGCTAACTGCATGAACGTAAACGCACGCTATTAGAATCGGACGTACCAAGTGTATTTATAAAATATGTAATTTATTTGTATTGTAAAAATTACTACTGTGTAATATATCATACTTGTTCAACCTTTTTAGAACATTGCCACTTGATTGGATATCTATAAATTTCATGAGCATAGTTTTCTCTATTCCTTTAAATAATTTTTGTAGAAAGATTATTGTAATTTGGTAATTAATTTCTTTATCGTGTTATTATTTTGGCTTAATTTTAACGAAAGTAATTCTTAACGGTATTACAGAATTAACTGCTTTAACACTACNTCGTGTTATTATTTTGGCTTAATTTTAACGAAAGTAATTCTTAACGGTATTACAGAATTAACTGCTTTAACACTACCATTGATAAATATAGAGCATGCGATTAGTGTTAGTTGATACCACGTGAATGTTTTTATTTATGAACGTGGTTGTTTTATTTCCCCTATAATACAGGTGAGTATAAAAGAATACCCCAAAATTGAAGGTCTATAATATCAAAACAAAACAACCTACAACCTTGATTGACTAATAAAATGAACCGTGGAACCGTGAAGTTTGTTTACCATACATTCATAAATGTTCAATGTGACCACCATGAGCGGCCCGAACGACGTCTACGGGATAATCAAACTAGTTCCACACCTTGTCAGCATGTCAGGTGTTAAGGTTTGGATGGCGTCCGTAATTCTCGAATTGAGGTCGTCAATGTTAGCTGGCAATGGTGAACGAAACACTTGGTCCTTTATGTACCAAATAGGAAAAAATCGCACGGGGTACGATCCGGGCCTCTTGGGGGCCAGTGATGAAGAGCCTGGTCACCAGCTGCTCCTCGACCAGTCCAGCGTTCCTGCAACGTCTCGTTCAGGTATCCGCGAACAGCTAGGTACCAATAGAGTGGCGCACCATCCTGCTGGAAAATGACGTCCCCCGCCGCCTCTACTAACTGAGGAAACAACCACTGTGGAAGCATATCCAAATAAGGGATTTCAGTAACAGTGGGCTCTTTAAAAAAGAAAGGGCCGAAAACAGTGTATTTGGATACAGCGCAAAACACGTTCACTTTGGGCGAAGCGCGCTCGAGTTCTGTGTTTTCATGTCCAGGCTCCCGACCCCATATCCACACGTTGTGCCGGTTCACCTTACCATTTTTATGGAACACCGCTTCATCGCTAAAAACCAGCATAGACACGAAGGCGTCGTCTACCTCGTTCTGGGCAAGAACGAACGCGCAGAAATCATGTCTCAGTTCTTTCTCCCTTTCGGTAAGATCCTGTACAAGCTGTATCTTGTATGGTTTGTACAGCAATCGCTTTCGCAACACTGTCCATTCCGTCGATTGAGGGATTTGCATTTCCCGGCTAGCTTGTCGAGTTGATTTTTTCTGACAGCGAACGAACGCTTGTTGAATTCGTTGCATATTCTCTTCGGATACACGCCGTCGCCCGGAACTTTTGCCTTTGCAAAGGCACCCTGTGTCACGGAACTGAGAAACCAACATACGATACTCCACCTATCTGGAGGACGAAGTCCGTATTTGCGACGGAATTCACGGTGAACAATCGTAACCGATTCACATTTAGCAATCTAAATAACACAGAAAGCCTTTTGTTGTTTCATCGCCATCGTGATGCGGACTAACACACAACACACGCTCATAGTGCGACGACAGACGCTCCCAGTGTCATCTCTCGGCACATTAAGGAAACATCAGACCGTCCCCTTTACATTGAAGCGTCGAATGCGAGCTCGCTACCCCCTCACCACCTCAAACGGTAACACCGGACATGCTGACAAGAGCGTGGAACGTGTTTGATTATCCCGTAGATGTCGTTCGGGCCTCGCATGGTGGCCACGTTGAACATTTATGAAAGTATGGTAAACTATTTTCACGGTTCCACGGTTCATTTGATTGGTCAATCAAGATTATAGGATGTTTGGTTCCGATATTATAGAGCTTCGTAGTTGGGGTGTTCTTTTATACCCATCCCGTATTTAGTCTCATCAACGTTCACATTTATAACTATTTATAACCAGCCTAGTGATAAGGCATGTTTTTTAAGTTTGGGCCTAATCTAGATTAGTGTAAGTTGGTTGATTGCGTTCAGAGATAGGGGCCGAGCATATCCGAAAGTTGTCGAACTTGCACTTTAGCTTCATCGTCCAAGACGGACAAATGCCGTGGCAAATACGCAGGAAACAACCGGACAAATTGCGCATTTCTGCTAGAGAGTCTAGCAGTGTTGCCACGTCCATATATCAGACAGCAGCACCTCTGGCCATCAATGCATTTAAGTGATCTGGAAGTTACTATATTAACAAATAGACTTCGAAATATATATATATATTTTTTAATTCTTTTGAAACTATGGTAAAAATACGCCAAATCTGAACTCTTCAGACGTGTGCAATGTGGAAAATGTATGCCAACAAGTAACTACATTTTACTAAGACCCTTGCTACCGACACCTCTTGCCATCGTGGTTAGTTTGTTAGTGTTGTCCGATATCGACGTGTATTGTATTTGGCGGTGGCCTTGCTGGTTTTAGGTGACACGAGGCTGGTGGAAGTGTTTGTAGGGGCGCATCTCGTTGCGGAATATTTATGCCACTGCTAATTCTCCTCGCTCTGCTAGCGCGGAACGTCCGATTGCACTACACGCCCCGCGGCGTAATGGCGCCGCATACAATAGCCATTCCGCGCTTCAGCGAGAAGGAGGTGGCCGCCGAAGTGACGTGTCCTTGCTCCGTCCTGCACTCAGTGTGCTCTTGCCGTGGCCGAGTTCGGTTCCGCATGCTTTCCCCCGAGGTGCTGCTGCTTCACGCCCTGTCGTCGAGGACTGCGTCCCATTGACGTGCCTATAGACACGTCCCAGCGAACCGCCACCGCTCCGTAAGACGGCGCGGCGTTTACTCTGGAAGCTCGCTCTTTGACATCCCCAGAACATTCGAAGTAAAGGCTGTTCACGGTAAAGTGAGCGCTTTAAACCGCAGAGAGAAAAAAATCACTGCTCACAACTTTGGCAGTGAATTAAATAAAAATAGTTATAAGTTTTAGCGTATTGCGAGTGTAACGTTTGAATTGTTTCTTGTTANTTTGGCAGTGAATTAAATAAAAATAGTTATAAGTTTTAGCGTATTGCGAGTGTAACGTTTGAATTGTTTCTTGTTAAACGCATGTTAACTGTACGAATTTGCTTATCGGTAACACGTTTACATTGCTAGCAGTTCCACGGTTTCACTTGGATGGTGCATGAATAAAGTGATCAGGCAAATGGAAACGTTAATTTTACATGTAGCGGAATCANCACGGTTTCACTTGGATGGTGCATGAATAAAGTGATCAGGCAAATGGAAACGTTAATTTTACATGTAGCGGAATCATACAAAATGAGAAAAGCAGATCGTAAGCAGGGCTTTCAAAAGTACTCAACTAAACGTAAACAGTCAATAGAAAGTTTTACTCACGTTTAATGGTGCCCCAAAACTTCACCGTAATTACTCTTGTGGGAGTAAAATGATCACACTTTAGTTGAGTAAAGAAAGGTAGACTAAAACCTTGGCGCCAGATTTTAACTACTTGGAGGAATGTCTATAATATAATTGGCGGGTGTAGAAGCGTCACTGAGAGGGATTACCCAGAATAAATAATCGAATTCACGTTTCTGATGTTGGATGTATATTAATGCAACATCACTCTTTGTAATTTATTTAATTCACTAGATTGTGTTAAATAACGATACCTACCCGAAACTTTGCATTTCACAAGTTATTGGCGTGTGTGGTTTTCATTGCATGAACATAAAGTGATTGCAAGCAGATTCTACTGTATGCTTGTTCCAAACCAGACTTCAACTTTCAGCTTTTACTCCATATCATTTCACGCTTGGGGTAGCTTTTTAGAACACAGTCTTGACTTGGCAACAAATCTGATTTTGGTGAAAATGTTACTGGGTTTGATCGCATGTGTTTGCTGGCAATTTTCAACGTTTCAGAGACAGTCATTGTCGAGGGCTGTTAATCGACGAGCATAACCAAGGCATTCACACAGTAACGTATTGTGAAATGAAAGTCTGTGGGGCTTATCTGAGTTCGTGTGGGACGGAGGTCTTAATAAAAATAAAAGAACTAAATTGTATTTCTAATTTATTCACAGAGCTATTATTCAAACCATTAAATTATCTGTATCCACTATTACTCTTTTATTTATACGTAAGAGCAATATATATTGTCTAATTCAACTTTAATTAACGTCCTTCTTAATTGTCTCTGTTTGTGTACAGTCAACTAACTCATGCGCATTATTAACACGTGTTCAGTCTATATGTAGCCACAATTTGTAATGTATTTCACTAACGCATCTAGTCGAATAGTCCAGTCTGCCAGTCGCACCCTTCACTGCTTGATACTCGCAGTCGCAGATTCCGCTGGTCTCTTCTCTCGCCGCTAGTCTTCTATCGCTCGGAACTCGGCCACTCATTAACTCATCAATTCCTCGGCTCGGAGGTCTGTTACACTTTCATATTGTTCGCCGTGAACATCTGGAAGGTTCAACGCAGCCCGAGTCACATTGAGAGAACGAGGTCAGTAATCCAGAGCATTCTTCAGATAAACACAGAAATCAATACAACCAGGGTCATCAGCACGCGCCACAAAAATAATGATCGTTTCAGCTCGCTTTCTGTAACAGATACGCGGCTAACGGCCTTTCGCTCCCCTGTTCATTCAAAAAAATCCTTTGACTTGCTACCGCCGCTATCATATAACTGCTGTCCTTCACTTCCACTCGCCCGCGCAGGATGCGAAGCAGTGAGCGCGTAACAGTATATTTGGTCTCGACTGGTAGGCCAAAAGTTCATTGTGTTGGGATGGCTTATTTTACACTGTTCATTGCTGTTGGTTTTGAGGGTATTAGTGTTAACCACCTGCTTTATGGTGGCAGGATAAACTCTTTCATATTTGTGTTCCATAAGGATTCAAAACACTGATACCACCGTGTGGTACTTTACTATTCTTTCATATTTCAAAAGGTACAGTGGCTGGAGTGCATCATTCCTTCCCTAAAACAAGTGGCTTAGCAGATGTACTGTGCATAGAAACAATATTAGTATTTCTTATTTTAATAACATTTCAGTGTCTGTCAAATGCATCATTTAACAAATCACATTCCAGCCGTGAATATTGACGCATGGACAAACTATTCCAAACCGAACGATAATGTTGATTTAGAGTTTTGATTCTCTGCTCTCGTTAAGAATTTTTCACCGAATCGCCCCACCTCACATTCTCCATCCCATATTTCTGAAGTATACGTCAAGATACAGATTTGGTCGACCCAGCAACATAATATAGAAAGTAAAGGGCGTAAAACGGCTTAGTCAATTCACCTATGTTTTGTAGTTTCTATAAATTCAAGTGAGAACATTTTATTTTATAATTAATGTATTTGGTCCTATGCAAACATATATTCTGCCGGTTAAAAGTTAATTTTTTGTTGATACTGACGTATTGTAAGCCCCACAGTTGTGCGCCAAATTAACTTGACGCAGGTACCACCACTGTAAAAGACAAGGCGGCTTATACGGTCAAAGTTAATGTCCCCCAGGCCCCGACTATTAGGTGCGTGGGGGGGGGGG